>PVKH010037353.1:0-11472 GCA_004027955.1 Chaetophractus vellerosus | reverse complement strand
CAATATGAATAAATGCAAAGAAAATTAGACTAGGCACTTTGTATAAAAATTGCAGAAAATGAAAGAAAAGCAAAAATTCTTACAAACATCCAAAGAAAAAGATTTAGAACTATCAAAGAGGTAGTAATAATATTGAGAGCTGACTTCTGCACTGACAAAATAGAAGCTGAAGGCAACGTAATGAATGTCTGGCATTCAATAATCTAGCATGAAATCTAGCACAAGAGTTGGGGACAGTGGTGAAAAGAGTTAAAGTGTTCTAAGGGGTGTGAATTGCCTGGGAAGTGGTAAAAGGACCAACTCATATTAGTTAGTCAAGAATAAAAATTGTATTATCTGTGATAACCATTTTAAAAATTAGTAAAATAATGTGTAACAAACTAAGAGAGGGGAAATAAAGTAATAAAACTACTTAATCCAAAAGAAATAAAAAAGAAGAAAAAATAATTTAAAACAGGTAGAACAAATATACTATAAATTTTAAGATGGTAGATTTAAACCTAATATAACAGCAATTAAATTATTATAAATGAACTAAGTATTCCAATTAAAAGAGAAAGATTGCCAGGCTGGATTTTAAAAACTCAAATAATGAGTACTAAAGACAGACTGAAATTATAAAGGCACAAAAAAGTTGAAATAATAAGTGATAGAAAGTAGTATATTATGTAAATATGAACCAAAGAACACAGCTGAAGCTATATGAATATCAGATAAGTAAACTATAAGAGAAACATTTCATAATGATACAAAGTATTGATTTAACAGGAATATATAGTTGTACTAATTTTTATGCATTGAATAGCATGGCCTCAAAACATGTCAAGAAAATTGAACAGAAAGGGAGAAGTTTGTGAGTCAATGCCCATATGGGCAAAATCTGTGACAAGGTGGAAGGGTGTAGTTGTGTAGTGGATGGGCATAACAGCAATGCAGTGATGCTATTAGGCTGGGTGGTGCTGCTCTATGATGGAGGCAGAGTAGTGAGGGTGGATTAGACTGTCCATGGAACTGGGGGGAGGGTTGGGGGGATCAGGTGAAATCTGGGGATTTGCGGGTATATGGTTGAAACTACAACTCTGGGAATGTTCCTCCCCTGCAAATATGGCAGGGGAGGGTTACTGGTTTAAGGTGTTGGTTGTGTGGGGCACACAGGACAGGTCATACCTGGGGTAGGCCTCTAGGGTATGCATAGTTTTCATCTTGTCATAGTGTGTTGTATCAGTGGGTGGAGACTCACATAATGAGGGTGTTGGAATCCCATCCTGGGGAGTCCTGCTATGTTCTCAAATAGAGGGGCAGGAGTCTCTCCAGAGCATAGGCAGTGCCTAATAGGGGAGGACAGGCCAGTATGTTAAGCCCTCAATGTTGTATAACTATGAATCTGGTCCTTCAATGAGTTAACCTTGTTGGTTACCATGAGTCCTGAGGGAAGAGGGAGGGAGCAATAGAATAGATGGAAAATGGGACTTTTTTGGGACAATGGAATTGTTCTAAATGATCCTGCAAGGATGGTTAGAAAACCATGTCAAACTTCATCAAAATCTATAAAATGTATGGTCCAAAATGTAAATCACAATGTAAATCATTGACCATGGTTAGTAGCAGTGTTTCAATATTTGTACATCAGTTGTAACAAATGTAGCATGCACATGTAAAATGTTATTAATAGGGGAAAGGGGAAAAGGGAGAGGACATTGGTTATGTGGGAACCACCTATATTCTGTACATGACTTTTCTGTAACCTAAAGCTTCTTTGAAGACACAATGAAAATAAGACATTGGGTGAATATAGGTAAGCAAATATCACTGTACATACAAGACAACAGATCTTATAGTGATGAAAGACATAATGTTAAAAAAATTTTAATTTTATATTTTTTTATTTTTATATTATTTCAAGCTTTAATTTTTTTCATATTTTATTCATTATTTTTAAAACCACCATTATTATATCATTTTCCTACTAATTGTATTCAGTTATTTTGTTGGCTTCAATTTTGAAGAAACTTTGGATCACAGAAGGGTTACAACTGTGGCAGGGGAGGATCATTGGTTCAGGGTGTCAGAGCTGGGGGATGTATGGGATGAGGTTCACCTGGGGCATACCTATAAGGCATATGAATGTGTTCAAGTGTTCATGGGGCATGGTCATGGTGGGTGGAGATCCACACAATAACCAAAGAAATATCAAATTCCCATCCTGGAGAGTTCTGCCACATTCTCTAATGGGAAAGCAAGAATCCCCTGAGTACAGGGGCAGTGACTACTGAAGGAAGACGGACCATTGACGAGCCCTTGATTGTGATGACTGTACTTATGAACCTTTACTTTTGAAATTAAAACTTAGCATAGTATTATAGGGTGTTTAAGTGTTACCTCCTGAGAGCCTCCTTGTTGCTCAAATGTGGCCTCTCTTTAAGCCAAAACTCAGCATATATATGCATTAGCTTCCTCTCAGCATGGGACATGACTCCTGGGGATGAGCCTTCCTGGCACTGAGGGATTATTACCAAGAATCAACTAGCAATGCAAGTGGGAAAAGACCTTGACCAAAAGAGGGAAAGGGTAAAGACAAATGAGTTTATTTGACTAAGAGACTTCAAAGTGAGTCGAGAGGTCATTTCAGAGGTTATGCATATGCACGTCTCAGCAGGAACTCATTGACTGCCAAAGTAAATATTACCTCAAATAGTCAGGCTTCTGAGGGCTCTGGAGACATCTAGACACAATAGGCAGGGGAGACAACTCAGGAATTTGGTGCCCTGACAGTGGGCCCTACTTTGCAATTTAAGCATCCCAGTGTGACAGAGTTGGACTCAGTTGTGTTTTCCCTACACATGGCTCTGCTGCCCCTCTATTTGAAACTAGTTAGTACTACAGCTGATAGTTGTATGTCCAAGAGACTTAAATATTTGGGCTGTCCATGTGCCAGCTTGGCCCTGAATCTCAAAAGACTTGCAACACTTACTCTTCAGTTCTTTGGAATCCCAGGACAACTAACAAAGAGATGATGATTGACAATGACCATCACAAGGAAGAGAGAGAGTCTGCAACTGCAAGCAGAAAGTCCCACCCATCTGCCCATGGGATCTAAGCCCCCTCTCAATTAGAGGTAGAGTGTGCATCACCATCTCAGAATCCTCAGGATTGGGTAATGTACGATGGACTAGAGTAGACTTACAGTTGTTCTACTGTAGACTTGTGATCTTAACAATGGAAGAACTTTTATCATGGATGTGGAGGCAGTGGCCACTGGAGGCTCTGAGGGGAAGGAGAGGGAAAAATAGGTGTAATTTGGGGGCATTTTCGGGACTTGGGAATTATCCTGAATGACATTACAATGACAGAAATGGCCACTGTATATCTTGTAATAACTTGCAAAAATGTGCAGGAGAGAGTGTAAACTATAATCATCACTTAGTAGCAATGCTCCAAGGTGTGTTCGTCAACTGTGGCAAATGTACCACACTAATGAAGGATGTTGTTGATGTGGGAAAATGTGGGAGGGCTAGGGAGTGGGGCATATGGGAATCCCCTATATTTTTTGTGTAACATTTATATAATCTGTTTCTTTAAAGAATAAAAATAAAGTATATTAAAAAAAGAATGTTTTTATTTGAAGCTGAACAAATGTTACATATGTTAATGTTACAAGAAGTTAACATCAGGCAACAACAACAACAAAAAACCATTATACTAAGTTAAAGAAACCAGACAGAAAGTATAGCATACTATATGATTCCATTTATATAAAATGTAAATATAAATCAATTATAAAGATGGAATTCAATTAGTGGTTATGTAGGGCAAGGGAAGGATAGAGGGATTGAGAGGTGACTGCTAAGGGGTTGGGAGTTTTTGTTTTTGGAGTAATGAAATTGTTCTAAAATTTTTTGTGGGATGAATGCACAACACTGATTATACAAAAGGCCATTCATTGAACACCTGGGATAAATTGTATGGTATGTGAAAATATCTCAATAAAACTGCTTATATATATATTAAAAAGCTAATAAAACTTATAACCAATTGTAAGATTGACCAAGAAAAAGAGGACATCACACCTATAGATATTTAACAGATAATACCTAATAGTATAGATAGTATAATCAATTTTTCAACACCTGTAAAATTGCAGATAAAACTGAAAAATTCTACAGAAACACAATTTACCAAAGCTAAGAAAATAAGAAATAAAAACTCTGAACAGTTCTATGTCTTTTAAATAAATTAAATATATAAATCAAAAATTTTCCACAAAAAAATCTTTATACCCAGTTGGCTTCACTAGTAAATCCTATCAAACATTTAAGGAAGAAATAACATCAACGTTACACAAAACTCTTCTGGTGAAGTGTAAAAGGGGATAAACTTGCCAACTTCTTTCATGAGGATAGTGTAACATTTATACTAATATAAACATGGGCAAAAATAATTGAATAGACAGAACACAAAAGAAGATATCAAGCAACCAATAAACATGGAAAGGCACTCAATCTCAATAGTAATAAGGGAAATGCAAATTAAAATTACAATGAGCTACCATTACAGACTCTTTAGATTGACATCAGGATTTTTCCTATCAAAAGACAGGAAAATATAAACTGGTTTCCAGTCAACAAGAAGGTGGAGCGAGCCACTCTAGAGAGCTCTGTCTGTCACTCTAGAGCTCTGCCTGCCACAAATCCTAAAAGAAAAAAAAAAAAACAAAAAAAAAAACACCAAGACCTAACAGATCATCCTTCTCGAAGCTCATTGCTTCTGGAGTCTGTTAACTCGCAGCTTCTGGATGCTTCCCATGGCTTCTCTCCCCCTTTGACTTTCACTATGCTTATAAAGGACTCCAGTATCCAGATTAAAGCCCAATCTCATTCAGTTGGGCCACACCTTAACTGAAGTAACATCTGGAAGAGATCTTATTGATCTATCCCTAGCAACCTATACTCTAATGTCTGTCTCTAAGAACTTGCATATTCTCTGATATTTTCTCTGTAGTTACCATAGGGCTGAAATTTAACATCCTAAATATATGATAATCTTGTTTGCTTTGGTACCAACTTAACTTCAATAGTATACACAAACTATACTTCTGTACCTCTCTATCCCCTTTCCTTTATGTAGTTATTGTCAAATTACATATACATTATGAACCTAACAGCACTGATTAATCATTATATTTTATGCATTTGCCTTTTAGATCCTGTAGGAAATAAAAACTGGAGTAACAAACAAAATACAATAGTGCTGGCATTTATATTTACCCATGTTGTTACCTTTACTGGAGATCTTTATTTCTTCATGTGACTTTGACCTATTGTCTACCTGAGGAGTTTTCTTTAGCATCTCTTATAGGGCAGGTCTAGTGGTGATGCACTCCTTCAGCTTTTGTTTATCTGGGAATGTCTTAATCGCTCCCTTATTTTTGAAGACAATTTTGCTGGATATAGAATTCTTGCTTGACAATATTTTGTTTTCAACACTTTAAATATGTCATTCCACTGCCTTCTTGACTCCATGGTTTGTGATGAGAAGATTAAGGATTAATCTTATTGATGCACCCTTATATGTGACATGTTTCTCGTGACTTTCAGAATTCTCTTTATCTTTGACATTTGACAGTTTGATTATAATATAGTGTGGTGTGTATCTCCTTGGGTTTATCCTGTGGAGTGTGTTGAGCATCCTGGATCTGTATATTCATGTCTTTCATTAAATTTGGGAAGTTGTCAGCCATTAGTTCTTTGAATATTCTCTCTGTCCCTTTCTCTCTTTCTTCTTTATGGGACTCCTACAAATGTGTTTATTGGTGTGCTTGATGGTGTACCACCGGTTTCTTAGGCTTTGTTCATTTTTTTTTTGTTTTGTTCAATTTGTGTTTTTTTTTTTTTTTGTTATTTGTTTGTTTGTTTTTTCATTTTACTCCTCAGACCAAATAATTCAAATGGTCTTATCTTCAGGTTCTCTGATTCTTTCTTCTGCCAGTTCCAATCTGCTGTTGAAAACCTCTAGGGAATTTTTAATTTCTGTTACTGTGGTCATCAGCTCTGCTTTCTCTTTTTTCATACTTTCTAGCTCTCTATTGTGTTCATCTATCATTTTCCTGATTTCTTTTGGCTCTTTGACTATATTTTTCTTTAGCTCTTTGAGCATATTTAGGACCATTTTTAAAAATTCTTTGTCTTTGTCTGGCATATCCTAGGTCTGATCCTTCTCATTGATGGCTTCTAATGCTTTGATCTTCTCCTTTACCTGGGTCGTTACTTCCTGTTTTTTTGTATGTTTTTATTTTATTTTTTTCTCTTTTTTTATTTTTAAAATTTTTTCTTTGTATGTTTTTAATCTGTTCCTTAAGCTTGTATCCAGCTCGTGTTATGGCAGGCCTTTCCTTGAATCTTTGAATACCAGGGACTAAAAAAAAAAAAGATAAAAGAAAACACCTTTCGTAGTCTTTGCAGATTGACCTGTGCAAGTGCTCTCCTTCAGGCGAGTTGAAAGAATAGCATATGGCTTCCCTGGTTCTCTCTGCATATGTATTTTGTCTTATGCATGTATCTCCATGAATCTCCCATGACATGGATACAAGTGTTTCCCATTTCCTAGGAAACTGTTTCCTTGGTCCCAGGCAGTGCACAGCTATCAATCCCTTGCCCCAGGCAGCACAACAGGACTGCTCTCCCACAGACACAGTGTTCTGTAGGTGAGCTCTGTGTGCCACCATCTACACAGGGAAAGTCTGGGACAGTGAGTCCCTCAAGTCATCACCAGACAGATTGGGCCAGACATACAAGCTCCCAGGACGTGCATGAGGGCTACTCTGCTCTCTCTGGTACTAAGACCAGGGATCCACACACTAGGTCCACAAGCCACCTTTGTTCCTAGCCAGAGAGGAGTGTGGCAGGAGTCAGCCAGCTGCCATGAAATCCTACTGCTTTTAAGTTACTCTTTTCTTTTTTGGCTCTCACCCTGTTACTGCAGTCCTTTAACTGTTTTCTGGAGCTTTGAGAAAGATGTTTCTGCCAGTTCTTGCTGGTTGTTCAAATCTTCTGTGGGGAACGGAGCTGTTCTGCAGCATCTCACTTCTCTATCTTGATCGGGGTGTGCTTTACCTGTTTTGTTTTTGTTTTAAGAAAGTTTCATTCTATTTTGATTATTGAGTGTTTAGATGAGGAAAAAACCTATTTAAAAATTTAGTTGCCTTTGATATTGTTTATTTTCGACTCACTGCTTTGATTGTCTTGAAAAGCAAGCAAAAGATTATAAATCTTCTGAGCAATGAACTGAGAAGGAATTCTCATCCTCTGACAAATCATCTGATTCTGTTAAATTACACTGAAAAAAAGCCCACCACAAAATCAAGGTCTGTGTATGTTGGGGAAAGGGAGGGAAGGATATATAGCTTCTGCCTTGAGCTTCATGTTGTTATTTATAATATTGTGTCAGTACAATGGAAAACAATTTAACTTTGGCCAAATAAAGGAGGGAAGAATACTGAGAGTGTCAGAAAACTATGCTGGACTTGCCACTCTACCCTGACTTCCTAGTCAGGCCAAACCACTAGCAGGTGCTAATTTATGGATTTGCTCTAGTAGAAAATAGAATGTGAATCTCACCTCCAAAGTGAATTTGAGATATTTGATTTAGAGATTACATGGAAACAGAAATAAAAAGCAACCAACACACAATCAAATTTCCTTTCATTAAAGTGTCAAACAAGTCCTCAAAGCTGAAGTCTCCTATTTCATATAAATGAAAAAACAATCAGATGACATGAGGTGGTGAAAATAAACACCAGGCTTATAATTAGTAGCTCTCTCGGAGACCCTGATACATCCATGTGTGATACAAAACAGTCCGAGCACTTCTTGGTGAACCTGGAGGCAAAACACCCTCCCTTCAAGGAATAAGTCCCCCTTCCCCTCAACATATGGAAGAAAAAATGTCCATATGTTCTGGCCACCCTCCTAACCTATTGTGTTACCCTGGGTATCTTGGAGTGGCAGGGAGGATACCCTGCTCCCTTCTCCCCAGTTCTCAAAAACTCTTACCCTTACTCTTCAGCTAATTAGAGGACCATTTAGGATTAAAAGGGTTTTTAGTTTTCTCCCTTTACCACAGTAAGGGTAAACCTATTGTATTATAAATGCACATTATTCTTTTTTGATTATTTAAATTAGCTTTTATGCAATTTGATCATTCAAAACGGAATCAGATTTTGTTGAGGACCAAAAAAAGTTGATCCTTTTTGCTGGCTTGAGTTGGCTGGTGTGATCAAACAAGGGCACTGGTGCCATTGCTATTGTCACATGGGTCTACACCAATGTCAGACCAGAATGCTAACTGGCACAGGGGAGGCATATTTAGAAATCTACCAGGGAACTTAACAATGGAGAGAAGATTTGTAAAGAAGAAAAAAGTGTGTTATGGGTTAAATTGTGTTCCCCCCACCACCATCACCACCCAAAAAAAAAAGATATGTTGAAGTTAAGATCCACAGTATCTAAGATTGTGACTTTATTTGGAAAAAGGGTCATTGCAGATGGAATTAGTTGAGGTGAGGTTATAATGGAGTAGGGGGGGGCCCTAATCCAGTCTGATTGGAGTCCTTTAGGGGGGAGGAAAGACACAGAGATAGACACACAGGAGAAGGCAACCATGTGAAGATGGAGGCAGAGACTGGAGTAATGCTTCCATAAACTAGGGAATGCCTGGGGCCACCAGAAACTAGAAAAGACAAGGATTTCCTCCTAGAGCCTTAGGAGAGAGCGTCGCCCCGCCAACACTTTGATTTCAGACTCCTAACCTCCAGAACTGTGAGAGAATAAATACCTGTTGTTTTAAACTACCCAGTTTGTAGTAATTTGTTTTGTCAGCCCAAGGAAACTAATACAAAGTGTACTATTTTTATCAAGTACCCTTCTGCAGGAATCCATTGACTGTGGTTGTCTCCATTGTTAAAACAACTCTTACCAACTCCCCTCCCAACTACAGATCAGTGACTGACAAACTTTGATGTTTATATAATTATCTAGGGATCTTGTTAAAAGATAGATCTTATTTCAGGTGGTGGTAGTGGTGGTAGAGGGTGCTGAGTCTGCATTTCTCAGATTATGTGTATGCTCCTGGTCTGAGGACTACACTTTAAATAGCAATGGACTAGATGACCTCTAAGGTTCTTTCCAACTCTGGATGGAGAATTTGTTTGCTTACCCCATGCAGATCTTTCATCATCTGCCTGTTGTACAGGGCTTTTCATCTACACTCATCAGTTCTAAGAACCCCAGTGAATCCTGCTGACCCTTAACCTTCATGACCCCAATGCCTTCATCTTTTGCCATATCTTGATTCAAATTCTCTACTGCATCCCTCCCTGGCAAAGCCAACTGGTCTCTACTTCTCACTCAATCATCTTCAAAGCATTTCTCTAGGCTCCCCTTCCTCCCCACCAACCTACCACCATTCCCAGCTCCTACACACTTCCTAAGCCAAAACTGTCTGGCTCTAGGTCCTCAATCTACTTTTAGCAGTGCCCTTAGCACACGTACATTTTTAATTGGGTCTATTTATATGGTGTCATTTTTCCATTTGTGTTCTCAAACACATATCTATTTATATCCCTTGATTCTTGAAGGGTGGAAGATGTGACTTTTCTCCCTTTCTCCCTCTGCCTAGAGCCAGGTATGGAATTCTATATGGGTAGCCTCAGGGAAACAACATCCATAAATGTCAACCAATATTTTCCAGTGTCTCACCTTTGCTGTTCCTTTCTAGGTCCTTCCTTGACTGACCCTCCTTTCTATACACTGCAGATATTCCCTTCTTCTCCTAAAATGTGTTGTCATAGAAAAAGCTAGAGGCTTTGGGGTCATATGAAGCAAGGCTATCCCAACTTCAGTGTGTGAAGCAGTATAAAGTCAAGGGCCAAGAATTAGAGGTGAGAAGGTCCTGTGTTCAAATCCCAATTTTACCTCATTGGGTATGTATCTTCAGGTAGGTTATTTTACCTCTAAAATTGTTCTGTAAAAAAAGGGGGGAGGGCTAGTGTCAAACTCAAGCAATTGTTGTAAGGATTTGATGAAAGAATTCATGGAAAGCTCTTAAAATACTGGCTAGCATAAAGTATGTGACCATAATCAAGTTATATAAACTCTCTAAGCCATGATTTCCTCATGAACAAAATAAATACCCATTTTACAGCCTGTGTGGAGCTCCTCAACATTCAACCTACAGATGTCTCCCATATGGGAGACATGGGAGTCTTAGGCAGGGCTTGGTCTTTGTGCTTTTTCTTTCCCCCACTGTCTACCCCCTCATTCTCTCAGGCGTCTTTCCTTTTCTTCCTTCTTTTTATAAATTTTCATGGACTCAAATGACAAAGTGAAGGGGAGAATGGAATAAAATCATTAGTTTCCCTTACTCTTGTAATTGTTGACTGCAATGGTTTTACTTATAACTACAGTTGTTATTTTACCATTTTACTTGTTATCGCAGCTTTTCTTTTGTTAACTGAGCTATTTACAATACTGTTGTAGCCAGATGCTTGCCCTTCCATTACAGCCCATTTGTTTAGTTTACTTCCATTCCTTTACTTGTTATCTTATGTTAACTGGGTGATTTACAACCACTTAGCTGGCTTTTGTCAGTTTTCAAGGGCTTCTTGGGCCCTTGCTTGCACATTCGCTATTAACCATAACCGAAACATAACCAACCAATATCTGCCAAACTCATTATCTCCATGCCCCTTTGTTTAATCCCATAAGAACCCTAAGTTCTTTAGACTAAGGGAGACAGGTTTGAGTTTTCTCTCCTGTCTCCTTACTCAGCTACCTTGTAATAAAACTGTCTTTTTTCAAAATTCTGGTGTCATTGCATTAACTTCTGTGTACATTGGGCAGTGAGCCCTTGCTCAGTAACTCTTCTGTTCACTTAACAGGATATGATGGGAAAAGACCATAAGCATAGAGTAAATGGGGATCAAATTACAAAATAGTAACCAGATTTACATTAATTCTTCATTCAGTTATTGAAAACCAGGTACTGCATGGAATATCCAATTATATAAAACATAGTCTTTCTCTCTAGATGCTTACAACTTCACAAACATGAACATAAAAACAAATTACTTAAGAACACATTGTGAAGAATTCAACCTCAAATAGAAATAGTATAGCTTAAAAGCCAATGGTTCCAAACTTAAAATAAGAATTTAAAAAAAAAATTCCCAGCTGAGTAAATCAGCCTTCACCACCCTCTTTCTTTACTGTTTCATTTTTATTTTCATGGTTGATTAAAAGAAATAGCTAATGATTTTTTTCCTCCTTTCTATCATCTTAACACAGACCCCAGAGGATATTAAAATAAAAAGAAGGAAGAAGGAAGGATGGAAGGAAAGAAGGGAGGGAGGGAGGGAGGGAGGGAGGAAGGAAGGAAGGGAGAGAAAAGAAGAAAGAAAGAAAGAAAGAAAGAAAGAAA
>PVKH010037352.1:0-11473 GCA_004027955.1 Chaetophractus vellerosus | reverse complement strand
GCCAGCAGAGCCCGCTTTGACTCTCTGCTCTGGCCAGACCAGAGTCACGGGCAAGTGGAGGTTGAAAGAGTCACCTCTTTGGAGATTCACCAACAAGCATCATCTGCTCGCCAGCCGGGAAACTGCAGGGAGAAATAAATGCTTTCTGGAGTCTCTGCCCGGACCCCTGGATTGGATCCATGCTCCATTAGTGAGTGCCTGGCCCTATTCTGATAAATTAAGCTGAAGAGTTTTAAAGACTTATTAAAAATAAGTTGAACCAAAACTCAAAGACCTTGAAACAAATTGCTAGGCAAGAGACAGAAATTGGCCGTCAGTGTAAATTCACCAACATACTCAGATGCCTAGACATCAGCAAAAAATGACAAGCCATACTACGAAACAGGAATAGATGGCCCGGCCAAAGGAACAAACCAAAACTCCTGACGAAACATAGGATTTAAGGCAACTAATCAATGATAGTCACACAAATCTCCTAAATCAATTTAAGGGGTTTAAGAAAAATATGACTAAAATAGATAAAGGATATTAAGACACTGGGTGAACATAAAGAACAATTTGAGAGCCTGCAAAGAAAACTAACAGAGTTTTTGGGAATGAAAGATACAATCAATGAGATTAAAAACACATTAGAGGCATAAAACAGCAGATTTAACTTGGTGGAGGACAGAATTAATGAATTGGAGGACCAAGCATCTGAGCTTGAACAGAAAGAGAAAGAGAAAGAAATGGAAAAAATGGAACAGGGGCCCAAGGAATTGAATGGCAATGTGAAATGCACAAACATACGCGTTACCTGTGTCCTAGAAGGAGAACAGAAGGGAAAAGGGGCAGAAAGAATAGAAATATCAATATGCAAGGACAACACACCTCAAATAGAATAAATCTGAATAGACCTACTCCAAGACACCTACTGTTCAGAATGGCAAATACCAGAGATAAAGAGAGGTTTCTGAAAGCAGCAAGAGAAAAGCAATGCATCACATACAAGGGAAGCTCAGTAAAACTAAGTGCCAACCTCTCATCAGAAACCACGGAGGTGGCAAGAAAGTGGTACAATGTATTTAAGGTGCTGAAAGAGAAAAACCGCCAGCCAAGAATTCTGTATCCGGCAAAACTGTCCTTCAAAAATGAGGGTGAGTTTAAAGTCTTCACAGACAGGGAAGAAGATGTGGCTCAAGCGATTGAGCTCCCGCCTACCACATGGGAGGTCCTGGATTCGGTTCCCTGTGCCTCCTAAAGAAGATGAGTAAGACAGCAAGCTAGCGCAATGGGCTGGCATGGTGCAATGATGCAAATAGATGATGCAATGAGGAGACACAAAAAGGAAACACAGTGAGAGAGACAACAAAGCAGGGAGCGGAGGTGGCTCAAGCGATTGAGCGCCTCTCTCCCACGTGGAAAATGGTGGGTTTAGTTCCCAGTGCCTCCTAAAGAGAAGACGAGCAGACATAGATTGCGCACAGCTTATGGACACAGCGAGCAGACAGCGAGCGCAAACAACGAGGGGGGAGAAATAAACGGATTTATGAGAGATACTAAAAAGAGTACTACAACCTGAAAGGACAAGACAAGGGTGAGAGACTTGGAGAAGAGTGTAGAAACGAAGATTATTAGTAGAGGTAATGTAATCTCTGTCAAATGAGGGAAATGAATGTGTCCATCTCACAGGATTGTTGTAGGACTGAATTCTTTAATTCATGTAAACCCTAGCATGGGGCCTGGCATACAGTAAGTACACAATAAATGTCACCTTAAATAGTAACTACGCTTACGAATATCATCTTCCTCCTCCTGCAGTGTGCCCCTCTAAGTCACCCAGGCCCTAGTGTGGGGACCACCCGCACTCCTTATTTCCTCCCTCACCCACCCTCCCTCAGTTCTGCCTCATAGACTGCTCTCGAATCTACGTATTCCTCCCCTCCCCACCTCCCTGCCCTCCTCCAGGCCACCCTCATCTCTCACCTGGACACAGTGCCTCAGCTCCTCTCTGCCCCAGGCGCTACTGAAACTATAGGGGACTTGCTTGTGCCCTTACTTTTTAAATTTTAGGCCTATAATACTTTAAATGTAAAGAAAATTACAAATGTAGTGAATGGCACATACCTATTCCTAGCTTTATCTAACCTTAATTCTTACTGTAGTGTAATTTTATATATATATATATATATTTTTTTTTTTTAGATTCTGGGGTCGATGATTGAACCCAGGACCTCACGTGTGGGAAGCTGGTGCTCAACCTCTGAGCCACATCAGCTCCCCCAAATTGGCTCCTTTGTTTGCTTGTTCGCTTTTAGGAGATGTCAGGGGCCGAACCCTTCTATGTGGGAAGCAGGCATTAGACCGCTTGAGCCACATCCGCTCCCCCACCCCAGATTTTTTTAAGAAATAAAACATTAAAGAGTTGACACCCCCTCCCTAACCTCCTCCCTTCTTGAAGTAAACTGTCTATCCTGATTTTGCTATTTGCCATTCCTGTGCATGATTTTATACCCTCACTACTTATCCAAGAAGCTACCCATAATATATAGCACTGGTTTGCAAGCTTTCAGACTTTATACACTTGTTATACTCTGTTTTGTTCTTTACCTTGTGTTTTTGGCTCATAATTAGGGTTTGGATGTTGATACATGTGGCTCCAGTTGTTAGGTTCTCACGCTGTCCAGAGCTTAGAGGATGCTGTACAAATAGGCCACGGTCTAGAGACTGTTCTGGCGGTGGGCACTGGCTCCAGGCTTCTGCAGTTTCGGACAAGGCCTCCACCAACCCTCCTGTGCCCACATAGTGTCCCCAGGAGGTGAAGGTAGACCCATCTCTTCCAGTGGGTGGCTCCCAGGACATGGATCAAGACGCAGTGCCATCAGCATAGCCCGCCCACGGGCCCTGCACAGCTCAGGCCCGCGTCTTGCCCTCCCGGCCCCATGTTGTTGCCACACTAAGCTTCACCCGGGCCTCACACCCCCGGGTGCTCCTCACCTGCAGGCTTGGGGCATCCTGTTCAGGCACATTCTACCCCTGCTCGTTCCTCCCACTCCTCCCCACTTCCCTGCCTGATTCCCGGTCATCCCTGAGGTTCACCTGCAGGGCCACGTTTCCAGGAGGTCTCTCTGGTCCCTAAGCCGCGTGAGTGTCCCCATCCTCTGCCCCTTAGGTTCTTCCTGTTTAATGAGCCCCAGGAGGACAGGGTCAGCCTGGATTTGTCCGCTGCCAGGTTCTCTAGCTCAATAGATGGACTGAACGAGTGCGAGAATGAAGGGAACGACACACCTTCATTCGTTCTTTCAGCCAGCACTTCTTCCCCAAGCGTTTTCATCCCCGTTTAATTTACACACAGTGACGTCCATTCTTCACTCATGGAACTGTCCTGTGAGTCTTAACAGTGAAGACATAGAGTAGTTCCATCACTCCCCACCGCACCCCGAAAATTCCCCCTTGTCCCTTTGTGTAGTCTGCTCTTGTCCCCAGGCCCCAGCTCTGTTTTCTGTCCCTACCATTTTGCCTTTTTCAGAATGTCATCTAAATGGCATCATACGTCTCGTATGGGCTTCTGAGTCTATCGCTGGCTTCTCAGGCGTATGCCAGGCTCTGTGCAAGAAATGGCAGTGAATCACGAGGAGTCACGGGGCCTGTAGGAGACCTTTACATAAACAAATACATTTCACTTCAGTTTAATAGCTGCTCTATTTCTTAAACATCAGATTCAGATTGTGTTTACTTAGTGCCAGCCGCGTGGCTCCGCCGACAGCCCTGTCCGCCCTCTTCAGATGAGGAACAGGGTGTTCCAGGAAGTGCAGACTCACAACCAGGTCAGCACAGCTGGCTGGGGCAGCCCCACACCAGGCTGAGAACCCCGTCACCAAGCCCGGGGCGCGGCCTTTTTTTTTTTTTTTTTAATTGCATGGAGGATAAAGCCCTGTTCTTTCAAAAATCACTTTTAATCTGAAGGTTCTATTTGCTAATTTGGGAAATTGAAAAAAAAATTAGTGTTTCTTCTTCTCTGTTGGCCACATTTCTTTGTTCTGTTAAGATGGCGAGGCAGGGGCCTGGCCACCTCCCCAGGGCGTCGATCGGTGCCCGCTCCCGGGTTTGGTTTTGTCAAGCTCGTCCTGCTTTACCGTAAATCGCCTTCTAAAGAATGGCTGTTCTTCCCAGAGTGACATTCTGGGGGTGTGGATGTGTGGTCTCTCCGAGGGGGCCATTTGCTGGCACATCTGCCCATGCCTCTCCGGAAACGCACGCCTGGTTCCACTCCCCGGGCCCCGGGGCCCCGGTGCTGTGTGCGGGCATCCGTGGGCGAGCAGATGGCCTCGAGCTGTCGCTGCGTGTCCCACAGGCTCAGGGCGGAGGCACAGGCACTGTCCGGCAACAGCGACTCCGTCACGCATTGCTTCCACGCCCCCTGTACGTTCCCAGGCCCGGCAGGGTTCAGACCTGGGGGGACACCAGTTGTGTGGGGTGACGCCTCTGTTTAGTTCTCTCAGGGGTTCTTCACAGCAAGAAAGAAAAGAAGAAGCAAGTGGCTTGCGGAGAATGCCTGAGAGAAAACCACACAGCTGCTGGGGTAGTTTGGCGAGCACTGCCGCCGCCAGCACCCAGACAAACACGGAGGCCCGAGGCAGCCCGCACCATGCGGGTTATTAGCCAGGCAGCCGTGATTTTGACCTTGCTGTGGGTTAAAGGACACAAACCTGAGAAGAAATCTGTTTATCATGTGGGGAATTCATGCCACCCTTGACAGTCCGCAGTGAGCAAGATGGATGAGCTGCCAAATGGCCCGCGCACGGGTGGATCAGGGCACGTTTACAGTACAATTCCTCTGCTGCCTCGGAGACAAAAATAACATTTGCTGGGCTTTAGATCCCGTTGTAGGGTGACCCAGAGGTGAGCAGAGAGAAGAAATCTGATTTGTAGGATTCATATTGCCTCAAAGATTTATATAGACCCTTTCTGCCTTTTACGTCTGTCTCTTTTACATCTTTCACAAACCAATTTAAAAAAAGAAAAGAAAAGAAACTGATTTTCCAGGTTGAGGACACAGCTTTATGTGATCGTAGAATACGGTTCAGGACAATAAACAGGCCTGTCTGTTGGATCACAGTGCTCTACTTGGGGATTCTGCTCCTTCTAGACATGTATACAGACTACTCCGTCATTTTGGAATGTGTTTTCCATCCTCTTGAGTTCAGAATAGGTCGTTGTCCTGGACACACTATGTCCAGCACAGGACACTGTAGTTACACGGTAAGCTGAGATTAAATTCGTACTCAGTGCTGTATTTTCTTCCTCGCTGGGTTACCGGCAACGTGCTGATGTTTGCTGTGTGATTTGCTCAGACCTGAGGGAGAAGTGAGCAAGAGTTGGCCCCACTGCCGCCCTCCCGCTCCTCACCTCTCGTGGGCCTCTCTGACACCGTCTGGCCCGGCCCGGCCCACCATACGGCGCTGTGGTCTCTGCTTGTGGGGGGACCCTGAGCCAAAGGCAGGGGTCCCGTCACGCCCTGGGCCTCAGCCGCCAGGCACTGCGCATCTTCCTCCTGGACCCAGCCTTTCTGTTTAGAAATTACGAAATGTCAAAGTCTTATTCCAGACACCCCAAAACGAATTCAAGCCTATGTTGGCTCTTCTGGGTGCTGACAACAGTCCAGAAGGGCACCCTCTGCAGTGGGGCCCTGGCGACGTCTCCCGCAGGCACCTGCACCAGCCAGGCAGAGCCCCCTCTTAGGACCCCGCAGCCTGGCCTTGGCTGACAAAGGGCTCAGTTCTCAGGAGCAAGCAGCCCTAGCCAGTTCTGGTCCAACAGCGCTTTGAGGCAGAAGCGCAGGAGAGCCACGTGGGGTGCCTCTCTGCTGTCGGCTCCTCCACCCTCCTCCAGGGTGGCTGCTGTGGGGCCCTCTGAGACTCGCTCCAGGCTCCTGAGGGGCAGAATCTTTTTCCCCAGGAAGCTAAAGGAGGTCTCCGTACTGGGCTCTTGTGGGGGCATTGGTCTCCTTTCCAAGGGTCTTCATAACTGGGACCGTACATCCCGGCCCATTCTCTCTGCTCTGGAAAATATGGACAAAATAATCATGCAGTTATAATTTAGCCAAGGTACTTCAGAATGGTAGAATTTTGGAGTTTCCTTAGAAGTCATGACATTGGTAACATGGTTAACATGAAACTTTTTAACAGAATACTCTTATTTTAAGCCTTCAGAAACCTTTTATATAAGTCCCTAGTTTTTCTACTGTTGCTATTATCTTTTTTTTAATGGAGAAAAATGGAGGTTAGTCTCAGTCACAACCCCTGACACAATTCATTTATGTCCATAGACTACCACCCTGTGAACCTCGTACATAGGCCGTTTAATTCATATTCCCTAGCTAAGTAGATGTACACAGTGAAAGGTACCTGTTTTAACCCATGGTTTCTCATCTGCTTCCATTGCAGAAAGCACTCCAAAGACCTCTGCCAGCTGCAGCCCTGCACCCGAGTCACCCATGAGCTCTAGCGAATCTGTGAAGAGTTTGACTGAACTGGTCCAGCAGCCATGCCCCTCCATTGAGACCAGTAAGGATGGAAAACCACCAGAACCAAGCGAACCTCCAGCATCAGACTCCCAGCCCGCACCACCCCTGCCTCTCTCTGGACACTCAGCTCTCAGCATTCAGGAACTCGTGGCCATGTCTCCAGAGCTGGACACCTATGGCATAACCAAGAGAGTCAAGGAGGTGCTGACGGACAACAACCTCGGTAGGTCCTCCTTGCGGCCGCCGGTTCAGGGGGAGATGAGTCCTCTCCTGTGCGAGGCCTCAGGGAGAACGGGTGAAGGGGACCTTCAGGCGGAGCCAACCACAGGGTCTCAACTTTTAGAAGCTCCCCCTAGGAGCACGAGCCCCCCAAAGTTGTGAACACCAAGGAGCATATAAGGGAGCTGGAGTTCTCAGCTAATACTGGCCCCCACCCCTGCACCCCCTTTGGCACCACTTGGAAGATATGGAGGTGTGGGCTGAGCTGACTCAGGCAGTTGACCGCTCGGACTGCCCTTTCTGGGACATGCCCCTGAGAGCTCCAGGTCTTGGTGGGCATCAGCCCAGCAGTGTCTGGAACATGCAGGAAGGCTTAGTGGAAAAAGCCGACAGATGGTTCAGATCCTAATTCTTGTACTTACTGGTACCGTGACCCTGGGCAAGCTACAGATGCTGTGGGAGCCTCCTCAGTAAAATGGCAGTAATTCCTCGCGTGGCCGAAGCCCTCTCCATTCCCCAGGCCCTTCGCTGGGATGAGGCAGCCCCTAGAGATCAGCCCCTGCCCATTGGGTTTCAGACCCAGGCAATTTGCCCAGCACGTGCTGCGAGCCCTGGCTAAGATGACGGCTGGCACGGTCCACGGGCCCCGGGTCACCGTTAGTCAGTGGCTGTGGCTGGGAGAATATTAGGCAGTGCATGGTTTAAACCGCGGTGCTCCTGCACTGCGCTGGCCGGATGTGCCTCCCCTGCTTCCGTCGTCCAGAGAATGGAAACAGCCACCCTCCAGCTACCCAGGACCTTCTGATTTCCCAGACACGAAAGCCTGCTAAAGGAGCATGGCTGCCCCAGAGAGTGGTTGGAATTTGTCCACTATCTTCAGGAGGGGATCATATGTATCTTTTGTTTCGTCCCAAAGAATGGGGAAAAAAGGGAGCAGCAGTGAAGTGAGTTCCAGTCAAGTTTGCCCGGTGATTGAGCAGCCTGGGGACTAGGCCGCCATCTTCTACCCCATGGCCTGTGCAAAGCACTGCACAGCACAGAGCCAGAGAAAAAATAATATCGACTGAGAACATCTGTAATTAAGCCAATTCACAAAAATTTAACTGTTGATTAAAAAAACGGCTAAGTCCATCGTGCTGATCAAATATTGAAATGCACAGTGATCCCTAGCCATGGCTTATCCCCTACTTTATGATCTTGTCACAGGTACAAGGAAGCGAGGCTGGTAGATTATTGCTACCCACTCCCCTGTAAGAAATGTCATTTCTATAAAAGTTGCAGGCCAGCTAAAGAAAATGCTCATTTTAAAACACTGAGAATTGCAAAAACGTTAGCTGCAAGATTGCGAACACTGGGGAAGCAGCTATGACTCAAGCAGCTGAGCTCCCGTTTACCATGTGGAGGACCCGGGTTCGGTCCCCGGGACCTCCTGGTAAAAAAAGGCATCCCAGACCTGCACGGCATGGAGAGGCGCCGGCCCCCCGCGTGGCGAAGCAATGCACCAAAGACAATCACCCAACCAGATAGGAAAAAAAAAAAGATTGCAAACACTGACGTCTCATCTTTGGCGTGACCATCCGTTTCTCCATGCTAGCAAAAGTTTTAGTTACTGTTGGCAGCTGCTGTCGTGTGCAGCCAGAGGAGAACCACACTGGCCTATGGAAGTTCATTTTCAAATGCTGTGAAGCGTGAATTGGTGATTTTGAGAGTGAAATTTTTCACATCAGACAGATGCCTTCCTCCTCTTGGAACAGGAGCTTTCAGAAAGGCTCAGGACCAGTGTCACCCTGGATTTAGAGATCAGAGGCAGGCTTCCTGGTCGCTCTAATTGATCTTTGCCACTCAGGGAAAATGACTGCCTCTCCTACTGGCGTCTCTTCGTGGAGGCATAACCGAGGAAAGTCAGATTAGCACCAGAGTAGGCAGCAGGTGACCCTTAGTCAAGACCCAGGCATCCTCTTAACGCTTGGCCTGAGATCTTGGGGTGTTCATGGATCAATCCCCCGAAATTAGCCATAGAATGTTGTCTGTGCATTTTATCGGGCAAGGGTCTGTAGCTTTCTTCAGGTTCTCAAATGGGTCTCTGGCCCAGAGATGATTAAGAATCACTGCTGTGAAGCCTCTAGAAGTAATGCAAACCATTGTCCGAGAATAATTACTTGATCCCCCCCCCCCAATACAATTGGGTGGGCCAAGCAAATAACTAGCTGTTCATATATATCACTTTCCTGAACAGAGCAAGCTCCTTGGAACAAAATGAGATTAATTCACCAGATTAGAATTAAGTAAAATCTATTTAAAGCAAACACAACAAAAAACTGGTAAGGATTTGAGGACATTTATGGCTAAGCTAAGAGGCTGAAGCAGAGAAACCACAGGTTCACAAAAATCTGTACATTTATCTTTACATTAAAATGACTAATGCAAAAAAAAAAAAACTTTTTCTCAAATTTGAAGCTTTCTGTGCCATAAATTTTTATTGAAGGGTCCACTTTTTATGAGGCAGTGCTACATGCGTTACCTTCTTCTCTGCTTACCTGTGAGCACAGCACAGTGGAGGAAGCGAGCTACCATGGGGCTTAGGAGTCAACCCCGGTCCTGCGGGCTCTCCCACTGGGCCTCGGGGCCCTGCACATATCACAGTCCCGGTCATGGCTGCCCTCATCCAAAATGCGCCCTGAGCACCACCTGCATTTCCACCTGTCCGTTTAAGTCCCCACCAGGCCATGCAGGTTATGAAAGAGTCTAATCTGTGCCTTTAGAAGTGGTGGCAGGGGCCAGCTGTAGCCCAGTTGGTAGGGCGCCGGTTTACCACATAGGAGGCCCTGGGTTCAGTTCCCGGGGCCTCCTTGAGCAGGCAGACCACCTTGAGAAGGCAAGCCTCCGCGGGCAGGGCAAGCCGCCACGGGCAGGCAGGCCGCTGCGCGGTGAGCTGACTCGGCAGGTCGCCGCAGCAGGGGGGAGACAAGCAGACACAGAAGAACGCAAAAATGAACACAGCAAGAACAAGCAGAAAGGGGGGGATATGTAATAAATAAAAAATAAGTCTTTAAAAAAAAAAAAAAAAAGAAGTGGTGGCAACTGAGCTGCTCTCCAAGGAGCGGCAACACCCTTGTAAACCCCTGAAAAACCCTGAGAGAGTGACGCTGCATTGGCCTCTGCTCAGCCTCTGCAGCTGGCTGCTCACTGTGCTGGGAGAAGAGGCATCGCGGACGGGGTTTGGCTCGGCACAGGCAGCCGAGAACTGCAGGAGCAGACTTTAGAGTTGGAAATGGGCCACGTTTCAGAAGCCCAAGTAGACCGAGGCACTCACTCCTTGCTGCTGGGAGATGGGGTCGAATGCCCTGTTTGTCAGCAAGGCCCGATGCCCGCGCTGGTGGTGCAGGGAGACCACGCAGAAGGCTCCGTGGTCTGAGGCTGTACGAGAGCGGTCCCCCAGGTGCTGCTGAACTCGGGAGCTCGGGGTTAGGGATAAATGCCAGGGGAGTCCTCCAGGCCTCCCTCTTCCAAAGCCCGAAGGCTTCTCTGAGAGAAACCGCGTTGTGTTGTAAGTGGACTGGAGGAGCAAGAAGTCGGGCTGGAGAAAGGCTTCTTCAGAGCGCCTGCCAGGAGCCAGGAGCCAGCCGACCGCCGGCCTTCAACCCTTGACAAGTGCCTTGTCCTTCCAGACCCCGGGTCTCAGTGATGGCGTCTCTCGGTTTTGTTTTCCCTCCAGGTCAGCGCTTATTTGGGGAGACCATCTTGGGGCTCACCCAAGGCTCCGTCTCCGACCTCCTTGCTCGCCCAAAGCCGTGGCACAAGCTCAGCCTGAAGGGCCGGGAGCCCTTTGTGCGGATGCAGCTGTGGCTGAACGACCCCAACAACGTGGAGAAGCTGATGGACATGAAGCGGATGGAGAAGAAAGGTAAGCCGCCGCCCGCGAGGCGCGTTCTCCTTTACAAACAGGCTGCTGCTTTGAAATCCTTCACCCGGCTGGGGAGGGACGCTGGCCCGTGACCAAGGGGCCGTGAGGCAGGGCCAAGGACTTTCTCAACAACTGTCAGCTGATGGTTCGTGGCTTTTTCTCCTCAGCAGCCTGAATCCAGATAGTGGGGGGGAAGTTCTTGAATGAGTCCCCGCCATTGCCCTGGCGGTCACTTTGCTCCTTTCCTTCGAGGAGAAGGAGCCACAGCACCTGGTGGTGGTGGTTTGGTTGCTCGGTCTTGTTGGGCCCATGGGGTATTGAAACATTTCTTGAGCATGCACCATGCACCAGAAGCTTTCATATGTTATCTTATCGGCGAGAGGATTAATAAGACCATTTCAGTGAGGTTCAGTGCCTCCTTCAAGGTGACCCAGCCTAGAAAATGGTTAGAGCAGATTCCTGCCAGAACCTCTCTTTTTTGCTATTATTTCACAGCCCAGAGGGATAAGTACAGTTTTTCCCCTCCAAATGCATCCAAAGGAAATGGTGATTAGCTTTCTTCTCGTACTCTATAAGCTACTAAAGAGGAGAAATGCCAGGATTTGCGTTCCGACGTGCTTTTCCCCGCCAGGGCCCCTGAGTGGCCACCTGAAACCTGGGTCCTGGGCCCAGCCTCTGGCCTGGCCGTCAGGAGCTGTGCTCGTCCTCCCCGCCAGCCAGGGCTGAGGGTCTTAGCTAAGAGGGGACCTCGCCACCACCAGGCGCCCGCACCTGCCCTACTCCCAAAGCGGCTGAGCAGGGGTGGGGGTGGGGTAGAAAAAGGCACAAACCTTCCCTGTCCCTGC
>PVKH010037351.1:0-11474 GCA_004027955.1 Chaetophractus vellerosus | reverse complement strand
GATGGAGGAGACCAGAAGCACTCCTGCAACATCCTTGAAAGAATGGAATGAGGAGACTCCCCATTGCAGAGAAGATTCTTAAGTAGAGCACTCCATGCCACAGAAGCTGGTGCCCTTTCTCCACTGGAGACACAAGCCACCTCGGGACCTGTTCCATGGCTGGAATTGAAAGTTCCACTTCCCAAAATGGAAGAGACAGTTGGGCACCAACTTCAGCTAATAATTAGTAAAGTCAGCAGGCTAAAGTATAATCCTAAGAACAGCTAAAGTGTGAAACTGTCCAAGTAAGAAAGAGGTCAGTGGCCGCCATCTTAATGCTGCACCTGACATGAGGGGAAGCGGGGCTGACTGAAAATCACAGTGCTGGTAGGGACCGGCTTTTTTCCATCTAGATCAGATTGCTGCTCTAGCCTAAGCCCCAGGCCTACCTCAGGCAGGGAGGAAACTGGGGGGAGCTGTGCCAGCCTCTTTGGGAAATTACAGGCCATGCCACAGAGGCCCATGATCATCCTACTTTGGCAGTGCAAGTTGCCGTTGGAGCTATTCTGTGGCAGGTATTGGAAGCTCCATTTCCTGAAAACAGGGGAGGAAGAGACGGTTGACCACCGATTTCAGCTACTGATTAGTCAATTCGGCTGGCTAAAATATAACCCTAAGAAAGGCTAAACTTTGAGCCTTTCCAAGTCAGAAGGAGGTCTGTAGGTGCCATTTTGACTCCACCCCAGCATGAGGGGAAGCCTGGCTGACTGAAAATCACAGTGACTGTACAGACTGGTGTCTTTCACCCAGATTGGCCTGCAGCCCTACCCTAGGCTTCAGCCACACCTCTAGCAGGGAGGAAGCTGATGGGCCATCCACCAACCTATCCAGGTAACTGCAAGTACATTTAGCTGGCACAGACTGAATAATCGGAAATCTACCAGGGCAACTGTGGTCATCTTGGACCTGTACTGTATAGATTGCTGCACACACCTGCAGCTCCATCTCAGCCCGAGGCAGGGGAGAAAGGGACATGAAGCTTCATCAGTCTCTCTGGGCAACAATAGTCTATGCCTGCATCAGTTGGATTATTCCACACAGTTGTGTCTCTGTCCCTACTACCCCTGACAAAGGAGAAAGTGGGGAGAAGCTTCATTGGTCCTTGGGGCAATGAGGGTAGCTCAAGCCTCCACTGCTTATAACACCAACTACATCCTCAGCTCCTACTACACAACCAGAAAGGGAGAAAGGGCAGGAATACCTAAACTAAGGAGAAAAACTGCACCTAGAATAAACACTCTAGTAAGCCAGATGCCAAGACACCAACAAAAAATTAAAATCCACACCAAGAAACAGAAAGATATGGCCCAGTTAAAGGAACAAGATAAGCCTCCAGATGACCTAAAGGAATCGAGGCAACTAATCATAGATGTTCAAACAAATCTCCTTAATAAATTCAATGAGATGGCTAAAGAAATTAAAGATATTAAGAAGACATTGAATGATCACAAAGAATTTGAAAGCATACATAGAAAAACACCAGATCTTATGGGAATGAAAGGTGCAATAAATTAAATTAAAAATACACTGGAATCATATAATAGCAGATTTGAGGAGGCAGAAGAAAGGTTTGGTGAGTTTGAAGAAATGGCCTCTGAAAGTGAACATACAAAAAAACAGATGAAGAAAAGATTGGAAAAACTTGAACAAGTTCTCAGGGAACTAAAGGATAGCAAGAGACATGCAAACATAAGTATCATGGGTGTCCTAGAAGGAGAAGAGAAGGGAAAGGGGACAGAAGGAATATTTGAAGAAATGATGGTAGAAAATTTCCCAACCCTATTGAAGGACCTAGATATCCATGTCCAAGAAGCATGACGTACTCCCATCTGGAAAAACAGGAATAGACCAACTCTGAGACACATACTAATCAGAATGTCAACTGCCAAAGACAAAGATAGAATTCTGAGAGCTGCAAGAGAAAGGCAATGCAAAACATATAAGGGATACCCAATATGATTAAATGCCAATTTATCATCAGAAACCATGGAGGCAAGAAGACAATGGTATGATATATTTAAGATACTGCAAGAGAAAAACTTCCAGCCAAGAGTTTGATATTCAGCAAGATTGTCTTTCAAAAATGAAGGCAAGCTTAGAATATTGACAGATAAACAGAAACTGAGAGAGTTTGTAACCAAGAGAACTGCTTTGCAGGAAATACTAAAGGGTATGCTATAGCCTGAAAAGAAAATACAAGAGAGAGAGCCTGACAGAGAGTCCAGAAATAAAGATTATATCCAAAAAAAGTAACTGAAAGTGTCAAAAGAGTGGTGAAAAGAAAATATGACAGTTAAAACCCAAATATTCAGGAATAAACTTAACCAACAATGTAAAGCACCCATACTCAGAAAACTACAATTCATTGTTAAAAGAAATTAAAAAAAAATAATTGGAAGAACATTCCATGCTCATGTATTGAAAGACTAAATATCATTAAGATATCAATTCTATTCAAATTGATATACCAATTCAATGCAATCCCAATAAAAACTCTACCAGCATTTTTTAAATAAACGGAAAACATGAGTGTCAAATTTATTTGAAAGGATAAGGGGTCCTGAATAGCCAGAAACATCTTAAAAAGGAAAAGTGAAGTGGGAGGACTCTCATCTCCAGACTTTAAATTGTATTACCTAGCTACAGTGATAAAAACAGCATGGTACTGGCATAAAGACAGACACATAGACCAATGGAACCAAACTGATGGTTAAAAAACAGACCCTCATATCTCTGATCAAGTGATTTTTCACAAGCCTGTCAAACCCACCCAGCTCAGGCAGAAAAGGCCATTCAACAAATGGTGCTGAGAAAATTTGATATCCATAGCAAAAGGAGGAAAGAGTTCATAAAAATGAACTCAAAATGAATAAAAACCCTAAAGATAAAAGCAAGAACCATAAAGCTTCTAGAAGAAAATGTAGGAAAATATCTTCAAGACCTGGTGGTAGGTGGTGGATTCTTAAAAGAGATGAGCAGAGGACTGAGATGGACTACTGATATCTAATGTTTGTAGAACTTTCACTTAGCTTTACTGTAAAAGTGTGGAAATGTACAGAGTTGATGGTAACACATTATAGTGAGTAAGAGCTGATTTATAAATGCGAATGTTGCTGAAAATTGTAATCTATGGATGTAAATGCCAATTGATAGAAAGCTAGAGAATAATCTAGGGACTGAGTCACACAGTAAGCCCAGAGGTGGATGAGAATAGTGGTTATTGGTACTGATGCAAGAGTGTCCTTTGTGAACTAGAGCAGATGTACATCACTATTGCAGGGTAGTGGGAATGTGGAGAAGCATGGGAAAAATACAACTGGAGTGACCTATGGAATGTGGTTAACAGTAATAATGTAACATTCTTGTATCTATGCCAAAGATGTACTGTGTTGATAATGGGGGAGTACGGAAAATGTGTGCCAAATGTGTACTGTGAACCTGGTAATAATCGTATGATATAATCTCATAATCTGTAAGAAATATTCCACCACGGTGTGGTGTGTTGACAGAGGGGTGTTGTTTGGGAATTCTGTACATGTGCATGATTGTTTTGTAAGTTTACAACTTTTGTCATAAAAATCTATTTAAAAAATAATAATAGGGTGGGCTGGAGGTAAAATACACCAAATGTCAGATAAGGACTATAATTAGTAGTCAGATTTTGACAATATTCTTTCATAATTTGAACAAATGTCTCACAACAATGGAAGGTGTTGGTGGGACCCCTGTATGATGTTATGAATATTTGCTGTGTAAGTTCACAACTTGTAAGTTCACATTTATTGTTTATGTATGTTCATGTATAAATGATCTAAATAATAATAATAATAATAATAATAATAATAGGGTGGGTTGGGGGAAAATACTTTGATTAGTAGTAATATTTTGAGGATGCTCTTTAATCATTAGTTAAAAATGTTTCACAACAATGCAAGGTATTGGTGGTAGGGTGAGGTATGAGAGCCCTGTATGATGTTAGGTATGTTTGTTTTGTAAGTTCACAACTATTACTATACACTTATTGTTTATGTATGTTCATGTATGAGTGATATATTTCAATAAATAAAATAAAATAAAATAAATAATAAAAATACTTTTTACCACTTATCTATATGATCATATAACTGTTCATCTTAGATTATTCTGATAGATTTGCTATTATTAAACTATCACTGGATTTCTGGAGTGAATCTGGAACTTGGTAATTGTATATAGATCTTTTAGATGCTGCTAAATTCTATTAGCTAACACCTTATTTTAGATTTTTGAATTGTTGTTAATGAAATAAAATTGGATTATTGCTTTCTTTTCTGTCTTGATTTCATCATGTTTAGCTATTTTATAAAGGATTCACATAAGGAATTAAAAATATTTTTAGTTTTATTATATGCTGAAAAAGTTTAAATAAATAGAATTAGAATTATCTGCACATGCAAGGTTTGGTAGAATTCCTCTCTGAAAACACCTGAAGTGTTGAGGGGGCTGCTAAATAGAGTTACTATGGCTAAGAGCTTCAAAATAGGGTTGGGTGATCATCCTGGAGGTTACTTTTATGCATATCTCAGCCAGATACCACAAACTACTAAAGCCTCAAGAAACAATCTTCCTCAAACCATAAGGGCATCCAGACACCAGAAACAAACCACAAGATAAGCAATCAGTAAACTATCTAAACTGAAGGACATGTGGAGCACCCTGAATATCCACCAACCACAAACAATTTATTTACTCTTTTTCTTAAAAATTCTTACTTGGAAGTGCCAAGATGGGACACGATTTGGGTTACTACCTGAATCTGTGTTCCCTGAATTGCAGTTCTCAGACATCAAATAAACACCTTTGCTGCCTTACAGCTTGTTATTTCTCAGTTGACACAGTATTTTTTTCTATGGAATTTGGTCTTTTTCTTTATTTTTATATGCAAATTGATCTATTTAACTTTTCTCTTTCCTTTTGAGTCAATTTTGGTAACTTGTAAATTAGTAGAATATTTTCCATTTTACCTAGTGTGGTAGATTGAATTATGTATTCCCAAAAAAGACATGATCTTAATCTTAGAGAATCTAAATTCCTGTGGGTGTGAACTTATTTGTAAATAACACCCTTTGAAGATCAGTTCAGGAATGGACTCATTTTTTATAAGATCTTTTTTCCCACTTTTTTAGTTTTTAAAAGACGCTTCGATTACATAAATGTTACAGAGAATATATAGGAGATTCCCAAAAGCCCCGCTCCCCACACCTCCCACATTTTCCCACATTAGCAACATCTTCCATCAATGTGGTCCATTCATTGCAATTGTTAAACACATTTTGGAGCATTGCCACTAAGCATGGATTATAGTTTACATTGTATTTTACACTCTCTCCCATTCAGCTTTGTAGCTTATGGCCGGATATATAATGGCCTGTATCTGTCATTGTAATGTCATTCAGATGATTCCCAAGTCCCAAAAATGTCCCCCTATTACACCTGTTTCTCCCTCTCCCTAATCCCAGAACATCCATGGGTCATTGCCTCCACAACAATAGTATTTCTTCCATTGCTAGAATCACAATTAGTCTATAGTAGAATACTAGTAAGGTCATTTTAGTCCATAGTTCATTTTCCAATCCTGAGGACTCTGGGATGGTGATGCCCACTCCACCACTGATTGAGGCGGGCTTCCATCCCATACATCCTATAGATGGGGCTCTCTTGCTTGCAGTTGTAGGCACTATTGGTTCCTTGGTATTTTGTTTGTCCATCATCTCCTTCCTGTTAGTTGTCCTGGGTGAGTTCATTTAACTGTAGAGTAGGTGTTGCAACTCTGTTGAGATTCAGGACTCAGCTGGCACATGGACAGCCCAAAGATTTAAGTCTCTTGGATGTACAACTACCAACTCTAGTACTAATTATAGGTTCGAATAGAGAGACAGAAGAGTCATGCATAGGAAAACCACTGCTGAGTCTAACTCAGTCACCCTGGGGAGCATAAGTATCACATTAGGGCCCACTGGCAAGGGGCCAAATTCCTGAGCTGTTTGCCCTGACTATAGTGTCTGGATGTCTCCATATCCCAAGGAGATTTGCTATTTGGGGTCATATCTACTTTGGCTGTCAATGAAATCCTGTTCATATGTGCATAAGTGCTACTTCTGAGATGGCCTCCCAGCTCACTCTGAATTCTTTTAGCCATACAAACTCATTTGTCTTTAGCTTTTCCCCCTTTTGGTCAAGGTGTTTTATTGTTTTTTATTTTTTTCCAAATGCATTGCTTGTTGGTACTTGGTAGCAATCCCTTGGTGCCAGGGAGGCTCATGCCTGGAAGTCATGTCTTATGCTGAGGGGAAGTTATTGCTTTTATATGCTGAGTTTGGCTTAGAGAGTGGCCACATTTGAGCACCAAGAAGGCTCCTCGTAGGTAACTCTTAGGCACCCTACATCACTAGGCTAAGTTTCAATTTCAAGAGCAAAGGTTCATAAGCATAGTCATGAATGTCAAGGGTCCTTCAATGGACCATTCTCCTTCACAAGTCATTGTCCCATACGTGGGGCATTCTTGTTCCATTAGAGAATGTGGTATAACTCCCCTGGATAGGAATTTGATATTTTTTGGTTATTGTGTGAATCTCCACCCATGGCGACAATGCCCCATTAATATTTGAACACATTTATATGCCTTATATGTATACCCAAGTGAATTTCCTCCCATGTATCCCCCCTCACTGACATCCCACACCAGTGATCCTCCCCAGTCACAGTGTAACCCTTCTATGATCTAAAACTTTTTCAAAAGTGAAGCCAATAAAATGGCCACATACAATTAATAAGAAAATGAAATAATAATGACAGTTTTATGCATAAGAAGTAAAATATGGAAAAAATAATAAAAAGTAAAAATAGAATAATATTTTTTAAAATTGGAATATTAAAAAATAATGGAAAATATTTGAAGAAAAAATCTTTTTTAAAAAATCCTTTTTGGGTGTGGATAAACTGAATGAGAGCGGGCCTTAGTCCCTATACGGGAGACTTTTTTAAGAGAGGGAATTAAGATATCATCAGAAAAGCCAGAAGTTGGAAGTAAGTGAAAACAGGAGGAGAAAGCAATAGGCAGAGATCAAGGACATGGCCATATGTTTGAGGACTACCATAACCTGAATGCTACCAACCCTGGGGAAAGCATGGTCCTGTTGAATCCTTGATTTGGGACTTCTGCCCTCTAAAATCATGAGTGGATAAATTTTTGTTTAAGTCAACCCATTGTGTGGCATTTTTCATAGCAACCTGGCAAGTGAATACATAGAAGTTTTCGAGGTAATTTGTAGAATTGAGCAAATAGTTTCTTATGATTTTATAAAAATTTCTCTCCCTCTCTGGTAATTTCTTCTTTTTTCTTTTCTGTATTTATTTCTTTTCCAGTTTTCTTTGGAGATAATAGTAATTAGTAACTTTTTAAATTAATTATTTTAAAATAACCAGTTTTTTAGATTTATTTAGCAATATTATTGTTTTTAAATTTTTAAAACACTTAATTCTTTCTTTGGGCTTTCATTCAATTTATTTTGTAGTTCTCTTAAAGTCACATATTTATTTTCATTTTTATAATATTAATTGAACGTAGACTGTAACTAGTTAAAGTTATATACTTTAAACTCTAATGCATCCACTAAAAAAAGCAAAAACCAAAGGTAATAAGTAATAATCTAATAAAGGACATAAAATGAAACCATAAATATCCTCAACCCAAAACAATGAATAAAGTCAATTAAAAAGAGACAAAGGACAGAAGAGAGAAAAAGAAAACATAAGACTTGTGGTAGATATAAACTAGCTGTATTGATATTTATATTAAATATAAATGTACAAAAGACCCAAAATAAAAGATAGTGATTGCCAGGTTGGTTATAAAGCAAGCCCCAGCTACGTGCTTCCTGTAAAAAATTCACTTACATATAAACACATACAGGTTAAAAGTAAAAGGATGTAAAAGATAACTAATCAAAAGAAAGCTGGAATATCTAGATTAACATCTTACAAAATAAATTTCACAGGAAACTGCTAAGAGGACAGAGCAATCTTCAACATGTATGCATTTAAGAGAGCTTCAAAATTTATGAAGCAAAAATACAAAACTTCAATTTAAAAATATATAAAGGAGGCCAGCTGTAGCCCAGTGGATAGGGTGCCGGTTCACCACATGGGAGACCCCGGTTCAGTTCCCAGGGAGCTCTCCAAATGGGCAGACTGCCTTGAGAGGGCAAGCCGCTGTGGGCAGGACAGAGCTGCCATGGGCAGGGCAAAGCCGCCACGGGCAGGGAAAGTTGCCCACAAATGGAGCAGAGCCGCCCACGAGCGGGACAAGCCACCTGTGCGGTGAGCTGACTTGGCGCGTCACTGCAACGGGGGGAGACAAAGCAGGCATAGAAGAATGCAAAAAATGAACACACAGCAAGAGCAAGCAGAAAGGGGGGGATATGTAACCAAAAAAAAATAAAATAAAATAAAAATATATAAAAATCCACAAATGAGTTATTTATTTTAATATGCCTATTTAAATAATTGACAGAAAATCTGTTAGGATATAGAAGTAAACTACCAACCAAAATTACTGAATTGATATTTTTATAGAACACTCTATACAAACACAAGAAAATACATACTTTTTTCAAGTATACACAGAACATTGAAGAAGATAAACTATATTCTGGGCTATGAAATAAGTCACAATAAATTTAAAATAATTCAAATAATATAAGATATGTTCTCTGACCATACTAGACTTAAATTAGAAATCAATATCCAAGAGATATCTGGAAAATACGCAAAATTTTGGAAACTTAATTTATTTTTATATTACCATGGGTCAAATGAAAACTCAAAACATCTATTTGAAAGCATTTTGAATAAAAGTTAAAACAAAAGATATCAAATTTGTGGGACAGAGCTAACTGAACCAGTAGTTAGAGGGAAATTGTTACCACATATACCCTATGTAAGAAAAGAAGAAAAGTCTGAAATCAATTACCTCAGTTTCTACTTTAACACATTAGGAAAATAAAAGCATATTAAACCCAAAATAATCAGAGGAAAGGAAATAATGAAGACAAGAGCAGAAATCAGAAAGCAAAAATAAATCAGAAAATCAATTGATCCAGATGTTGATTATTTGAGATGATCAACAAATTGATAAATCTCTTGCCAGACTGATCAAGAATAAGATAAATTGCCCATATTAAGAATAAGAAAGGTAACACAATATTATAGCTATTAAAAGAATATTAAGGTATTATTACAAGCAACTTAATTCCTTAGAGACACAAACTACCAAATCTCACTCAAGAAGAAATAGATAACCTGGATTGGCCTATATCTACCAAAGACATTGAATTTGTAGTTAGAAAACTTTCCACAACTAAAACTTCAGGCTCTGCTGTCTTCACTGATGAATTATACCAAAACTTTTAAGGAAAGAACAACATCACTTGATGCACAATCTCTTCCAGAAAATAGAAAAGGAGTGAGTACTGCCCAACTTATTCCATGAGGCCAGTATTACCATGATACTAATCTAGACAAAGACAAAAGGAAAACTACATACCACTAACCTTCACATATATAGATGCAAAATTCTAAACAAAATGTTAGCAATTAAAATCCATCTCTGGAAAAGAGAGCATCTCAGTAATGCAAAATTACCCTTGGGAGAGCTGTAGTTATGAGGGGAAGGAACTTCTCAAATTTGGCTTTTTCCCCTTGAACCAAAAAAAAAATGATATGCAGCCATAATTTAATAAAGGACATGGAAATATAGGTTTTCACTTTGCAAAAATTTTTTACTTTATTCAATGGTTTGAGTGATAGAAGATTTTCCTATGGAAATGACTGTACCCTACATTGGTGTCTTACATGAAAGACTCTACTGAAAGTGAACACCTTTCGGTATATCTAGTAGAAATTTCTGAAAGTGTTGTAGGTCTATTTGTAGGTCCGATGAAAAAGACACTGATTAACATTTCTCCATAGTGAAGTTAGGCATAAAGAAATTCCAGCAATGTGGTCTGATTTTTACATTCTACTAAAGTTCAAGTATTCCACAGCAGATATTTCACTCTGAAAATTGGAGGAGTTGATAATATACAACTCCAATTCAAAGGTCCTAATTTAAGCATTTGAGGTAAAAATACATTCCTTTTGGACATGTTTCTTGCTACATTAATTTTAAAATATATAAAAATTAAATATATGGCAGGATTAAGTGGAACAGGAATACTAATATTTCATCTCTGATTATGTGGTAAATCTTGATAAAACTACAATGAAGATCCTGAGTTTAGTAGCACTGTACTGTCCATAGACTGGAACTTCCATGTGAAATTCAGAAAAAATGTAAGATGAGCAGTATGGATGATTTGCTTCCTATAATAGGTGTGGCTAAATGGAGACAACACGGGAATAAATAGTTTAATATTGAGGAAGAAAGTAATATATGGCTTTCTATTTTACTGTTTTCTGGTTGGCCCATTGAAAACACGAACTTATGGACTACACCATGGAACAATGGAAATTTGTAGCTTTGAAAATTCTCTCATGAAAAATTGATTTAAACTTTCCATTTACTTTTGTCATTTCAATTGCAAGGACAATATGAACAAAATATAAAGCTACTTCTGGAGTCCTATTCTACTTTAATATTGTGTGCAGTGTGGTCAAGGATTTCAAATGCATTTGGTGTGGAAAATAAGACTGGACAATTTTAGCATGCCTAAGCTAGCTTACTCCAGGAGAAGCAGCCCTGAAATGTATTTTACACACTGAAAGGATTTTAAAGGACTTTAGCTTCTTTCAGTGTCACAAAGCTTTTCTTCTTGTCTTGAGCAGTTTGGCTTGACTCTGTGTGCTTTGTGTCAAACAAACAAATTTAGGACAACATTTTGCATCACTGGAAAAAAGTATTTTATCTAAGGTGTGACACAGTACTCATAATTTTCCAGTCATTTCAGTCTTCTTTATTCCCAATGCACATGTCTTACATCTTTGTAACTATGGTGAGGTTTCCAGGTAGCCCACCCCCTGCCTCTCTTTTAAAAATTCTTCACCCCAGCCAAATTGAAAATAACTTGTTGCTCTCAGAAAATTCCAAATATTTTCCCATTTATGCATGCTCTCTTCTTTCTTTTATCCTACCTAGAAATGCACAGATTCTGGAGATAGAAAATGATGGCTGTGTAGATTAGCAATGCAAATACAATTTCCCAGGTAAATTCAATTTGCTAAATGTTTAATGTTAGTAAGGTAAACAGAATAAACTTTTAAAAAGGCTTAGGTATTTCAGAAGCATTAAATTTTTAAGTCAAAAATTAGTGGTCTTAGTATAAACTACTAATCTCTATTTATTAAGCCAGAACACCCATGAAACAATGAAAATTACTTTCCTCTTTTCAATGCTTGTG
>PVKH010037350.1:0-11471 GCA_004027955.1 Chaetophractus vellerosus | reverse complement strand
AGGCAGTCTGCCCGCTTGGAGAGGTCCCCGGGAACCGAACCCGGGGCCTCCTATGTGGTGTACCGGCGCCCTATCCACTGGGCTATACAGCCGGCCCCCGCGATTTTTTGAGATATGCAACAACTGTAATGTGATATGAAATGAATATGAATAAGACTGTAATTTATCACATACATTCATAAGTGAAGGAAATGCTAGATTTCAATTAGAAGTAGGAGAAAATAAAGATAAGTTTTTTTTTTTTCAGATCAAGCTCATGGACCCTCAGTGGGTCTGTGGACTCCTTGTTAAGTACCCCTGTTCTAAACAAAACCATCATTTTTCAACCCCACTTCTCACCTGGAGTGTTCTCCCAGTTGAGGTCATTTTGGGAGGGATTGATTGTCTATCTCTTCAGGGTTAGAGTCTGACCTGGGAGTGCCTTATGGGGAATGGTGCATGCCTGGGGAGCTGGTGGGAGGCTGGGTGCCACCAGAGAGCCCTGGAGGAGACCGTGGCATCCATCCACAGGATCCCATCCTGCCTAGGAAGGTAAGGCCCCATGGAGACCCCTGGCAGGTCCTGGGTACCATGTGTGTGCCAAAGAACGAAGAACCTCACTCTGGCTCCTGGAGGAGGGAATATGAGGAAAATAAAAACACAGCTGCTCAGCTGTCTGTGAGTCTTGAGTCCATTTTTATTTCTACTTTAGCTTTTGGTCTATTAGACTTTCTCATTGCAATTACAACCTTTGATAAAATGCTATGATTAATGTATACATTAAAGCATACAGTTACTTATTTAATAAATATTTGATGAGTTCTTGCTATGTGTCTGGCACTGTGCTAAGTTCCTTAGAAAGCCAAACCAAAATGCTATGGTTTTTGCCTCAAATAGCTTATCATCTATTTGGGCCCGTGAAAGTAAACAGGGTGATTAGACATGCAATCTGGCAATGCCATAGAGACAAGTATAAAGCTAGGAGGTTAAAATTCAATGAACTTGTAATGATTAATTTTCTTCCCAATTATATACAACAGAATCACATCTTTTATTTGTAAATAGTGATGAAAAACAACAAGATGTAGTTAACTAGATAGCCTATGAGAAAATTTAAAATGCCAGTTTTGAAGCAAAAGCAGGTAATTCTTAAAGGAAGAAATCAACTGAAAAAATTGAGAAAGGAAAAAGTAATCTAGAAAACCAATTTAAATAAGCCACGTAAAATGTAACGATACCTTGAGAATCATGCTGTTCCAAAATGAAAGTGTATCGGAGGAGTGAACTGGAAGAGTAATTCGTTTGCTAGAGACTGCTTTTTACTCTTTCACTCCTCTCAAACCCAGCCTCTTTTATTTTGTCCTTCTAGTTCTAGAATTTCCACCATTTCAACAACTCCCAACTGCATTTTCTTCAAGTTCGTCTGCTATGGCTTGTTTAACTCACCAGTAGATGAATTAAGGCTAGGAACTACAGTGGCTATGATTATATGATTTCTGACAGGCATCAGAAAAGTACATTGATGGTAAAACTAGGATTGGATATATGGAAAGAGCAGCTCAGGAAACAACAGAGGGTTAGACAGGGAAGAAATATAATTAACTCTCAATTCTCTTCTAGGTTCTTAATCTCAAGCTACCAGGAATTCCAGTTTTTGCCTCACTTGGTTGGAGCCTGTGGAGAAAGAGTGTTGGGCTCTGGAGTCAGGGACCAAGATCAGGGTTTCTGGGAACCCCCATGATGTAGTGGTGGTAACCTGGCTATAGGCTATAGCTATCGGTGGAGGGTGCCAGGGAGTCCCCTGTGTAAGGACATGGGCAGACAGACTTAAGGAGCAGTGAGATCAAATACCTAAATTTTTCTTTTCAACATTATTTATCCCTGGAATCATTCTCACATCCCTAGTTTGTTACCACAATCTAGTGCTAGCCATGTTTGGGGAATGAAGGCAGGGGTTGTGGATCGTGCATGGAGTAAAGGGGTGGAGAGAGAACACCAGGGTAGCCATAAGAGGGTGAAAAGCAGGACCAATCACGGGAATGTAAGGACTCTTTGGTTATTCTAAGAAATCATAAGAGAAGAATTAAAGGAAGGAATGTGTGATTGTACCTCATTGAATGCTAATGAGAAGAGGGAGTCAGAAGACTGAAGGACATAGGATGTTTGGATCCTACTCTTCAACTGTCTGTTTTCTAAAGTGGGCTTCCCAACCACGGTTCAGTTTGGGAAACTCAGGCCTAGGTTCAGTTTTGGGCACACAAGAGTGGCTGTGTGCATCAGGTTCTCATTTCAAACAATCTTTATTTAATGCCAGTGGAACCTAAGGCCAGCTTCTAGTAGAATGATTGATTCCTGTAGCCAAAGAAAAAGATGAATACTTCGCACGAGGAGTTCTGACCATCACTGAGGCTATTTGGATAGATTCCAGTAAGAACAACCACATTATATGACTGTGATTTATTACTTGATTGTCCACATAAATTGGTCTAAGTGTAATCTCACTGTATTTGATATCATCTAGTTTGACAAACACTCAAAATAGAATTTATCCTAGTTGGGAGTTCTGGAGTGTTCAGCTTAAATGTCTATGTTTTTTCCATTTATGTGCACACCCTCACCTAGAATAATCTTTTATTCCCAAAAGAACCTCTGCAAGAGTTGTCACAGTTATTACTCCCAAATTAAATAAGAGGAGATCAAGACCCCAAGAGGTCAAAATATTTTTCAGGTTCATGGTGAAGTTGGGAGTTGATACTCTTAAGACCACTTTTACTTGGAAATGAAGACTGGGCTAGAGTGGTCTCAGCCATCTCACGGTGGAAAGGTTTTATGAAGGAATATTTAAACTTGAAGAGCTTTAATGAAGTTCCCTCATTTAGCCTTTCTGTGCCATTGGTTTTTATTTTTTTTATTTTTTATTTTTGCCATTGTTAAATTCAGAAGAAGAGTTTGTTCAATTACTCGCTACTTTAATAATTTACATAGTAATTTTATCAAACTGTGGCCAATCCAAAGGCTAAGGCCCTCTGTAATTAGAGTCACTTCCTAACTATCCATGCTTTCACAAGATAACTTGTATATTGATGGCAATTCTCCAATCAAAAACAATTGATGGGGGAGTGGATATAGCTCAAATGATTGAGCGCCTGCTTCCCATGTATGAGGTCCTGGGTTCAATCCCGGTACCTGCTAAAAAAACACAACAACAACAAGAACAACAAAAAACAATTGATGACTTCCTGTTGCCTCTTGCTCCTACCTCTAAGTAGAAGCCAGAGTAATTTTTTTAAAAATACAAATCTTTGTTTTAGATAGCTTACTCTGAGGAAAGAAATGTCTTGAGTAGCCCTATGGAGTGGCTTATGGGGGGAAGAACTGAAGCCTCCTGCTAACAGCCAGCTTGGAAGCAGATCATTCCATATCAGATCAAGTCTTCATCCCCAGTCAAGTCTTCAAAGACTGTGGCCCTGGCTGGCCTCTTGATTGCAACCACTTGAGAGACTCTAAGCAAGAAATGCCCGGCTAGGCTACTTCAGGATTCTTGACTCTCAAAAACTGTTCAGATAATAAAGGCTTGTTTTAAGTAGTGAAGGCTTGGAGTTAATTTTTTACACAGCAATACCTAATTAATACAAACTAAATTGATAATATGGACTTTAAGTGCCCTTAGGATCTGACCTTATCCAACCTTCATTCTCATATTGTACTTAATATCCCCTCCCTCTCAGGGCCAAGGTCTTTATTGCCTTGGGGACCTTTTACCAGATAATTCCCTCTGATTGGAACTCTCACTTCTCTCCCCATCTCATCCCTTTCTTCTCCCCATACACCATACTTTCCTCTCATCTTCCATTTAAGTTAGTAGTTCTTCATTGGGGATGAATTTACACCCCCAGGGGGAACTTTGCAATGTTGGAGACATTTTTGGTTGTTAAAACTGGTGGGGTTGGCGAGATGCTACTGAAATCTAGTGGGTAGAGGCCAGGGATGCTACTAAACATCAATGAGCAGGCCAGCTCCCTACAATAAAGAATTAACTGACCCAAAATGTTAGTAGTACCGAAGTTGAGAAACCCTGATCTAAGTGTAGTTGGTCCTTCTTCTAGAAGCTTTCTAGAACATCCTAAATTTAGGTTAAGTGGCCCACCTACGTGTTCCCATGGTGCACAGGAGTTCCCTCTTTGTATTGCTTATTAGATTGGAAAATTCTGTTCATGTAGGGAATTGCTGTACCCTGTTGACTGCAGCTGTAACCCTGTGTCTCATACAGTACTCAACACATAGTAGGTGCTCAGTAGATAGCTGTTAAATGAGTTAATGCAAATCTGATGTTTGGATTAGGCTAAGCACACTAATACATGAACAAGTTTAACCCCACTGTATTTCTGACTGGAATGTGTCAAGTGAGATATTTCTTACTGGCTATGTCCTTTATCTTTTTCTGGAATGTTTATCTGACAGGGAGAGGAATACAATGAACCAATGCTTTTCTTCACCTGGGCAACCAGCAGTTCTGGGCTGTAAGGGATGGCTTGTGGGGAGTGTGAGCCACTATCAGAGTAAATCAGGAATCTCTGGAACAACCAATCAGGCGTGTGAGAATGCAGACTATTTCTATAAAATGAAAAAAAAAAAAAAACAAGACAAAACACATTTAATCTGATCAGTTTTGTTCAGAATAGCTAATTTGGAGTATTTCAATTTCAGTTTCCCTTTACCTAGCCTGCTCGTCCTGTGCTGCTGTGGGCAAAATCTGATGGGCCCCTCTCAGAACTGTAATTATGCTTTGGTTTTTTTGTTGTTGTTGTTATTGTTTTTGAATAAGAAAACATAGGTTTTGATCAGGGTTTATTTCCCTGATTAGTTCTTTGTTAATTCATTTAAGATATTGAAACATTTATATTAGGATAATGTTTTCATAAGAGATAAAACCTTTGTGCAAAATTTAATTTCCTTAAAATAATAGCAACTGCAATAGCTGCAGCCAACAAAATCGTCACCACTGTAGGCCATATCTTTCTGGCTTCTTTTTCACCAGTCTTAGGTAAGAAGGCAAAATCAAATTTTAGCAGGGAAGATGAGAACCTCAGTAAAACATTAGGAAATAAAATTTTAAAACAAATACCAAGGCGAATTCCTCACTGAGTCCATACCACCGGCGTGTGTGTGTGTGTGTGTGTGTGTGTGGTCTCTCTCTCTCAGTGAATTTATATATAATTAATAAACTTTGAATGGAATTTTCTAAGTGCATAGAAAGGGATTAGGTTCCATGGGACAATGAAGGAATCTCAACTATTGAATGAATACAAATTGATTACAAATATTTTATTGTGAAGAAACATTTCCATTTGTGGAAGCTCAGAGTGGTTAAAATTTATCCTTTAAATCACTCTACCCCAGAGAAAAGTATTGTTTGTACATTTCTCTTGAGCATAAAATAGCCCATTAGTGTTTGTTAGTTAACTAGCAAATGTTGAGTGATTATCCATGAGTTCTGTTGCCCTGTACCAGATGTTTGCTAAACAGAATAAAATGGATTGATGCCTTATTTGAATAAATCTGACAGATTTTAAAAAAATATTATAGCAGACGGAACAGATTCTAGGTAGTTCTTGTGCTTGTGAAGCTAAATTTAAATGTAGAATTGCCATGGACCTAAAAAGGACCTTATCAAATCTTTTTTTTTTTTTTTAAGATTTATTTTTATTTATTATACATCCCCCCTTTTTGCTTGTTCTTGCTGTGTTCATTTTTCTCTGTGATCCTCTGTGTCTGCTTGTCTCCCCCTGCTGGGGCGACCTGCCGAGTCAGCTCACTGGTGCGGTGGCCCGCCTGCTTGTAGGGGCACGCCCTTGCTCATGGGGGCTCGCCTTTGCCAGCGGGGGCTTGTCTTTTTGCCCGCCCGTGTTGGCTTGCCTTCTTGAGGTGGTCCGCCCGTTCGAGGAGGCCCGGGGACCGAACCCGGGGCCTCCCATGTGGTAAACCGGCGCCCTACCCACTGGGCTGTACAGCCCGCCCCTAAATCTTTATAGCTGAAGAGAATATCCAAGGCTGGAAGAATGTGTGGTGAAATGGATATCATTCTCATGCACTACTGGAAAAAAATTGGTACAACTCTTTTTGAGAAACCATTTAACCACATGTATCAAGAACCTAAAAAAGGTCATCTCTTTATCCATTGATTCTATTCCTGGGACTCTCTCTAAACACAGAAGATCAGAATGTAATAGGCACAAAGAACAAAAATAAATGTTGCAAGTAATATTTGTGATAGAAAAGAATTGGAAACAACTTTTATATCCAACAATAGGGGCCAGGTTAAATAAATTATGCTATGTACAAATATGCATATAAAAAAGACTTGGAGCAAAGATTCCAAAATGTTATTAGTGGTTTTGTTTGGACTGGGGATGAGGTTTTTCTTTCTACTTTTCTGTATTTTATTATGGATGTGTATTACATTTCTAGTCAGTAAAAGATATTAAATGAAATTTATGCTCAGATCAGTTTTACATGAATAAAGTTGTGGCCCAGAAAATCCATGTAGTTAACTGCTTAATTTTCTACATGAATCAAATAGCCATAGCTCTGACCCAGAGAGCTCCTAAAAATATTGCTATCTATTTTTAGGTCTATAAATCCCTGCTTCCTACTGCATGATTTGCAAAGACTAATGCATCCTTAGGTAAAATAAACTCTGTTATCTCTGCTTATGTTTCCTTCAGCTGTCTGCATCAGGTCTATATGGTATCATGATTAACTCAGCCATTCATGTTTTACCAACAGGTTTTGTTTTAAAGACTGAGAGTCCTGGGAAATAGGTACAAGAAACTGAGTCAAAAGATTTTTCTTTATTCATGCAATTAAGCAAAAGTCTAGTTACCTCCCTTTGATATTTCCATTTGACAGTAGAGATTCTTTATCTGAATTTCAAGTTTTTCCTCTGGCTCAAGAAAATCTTCTCCTATTATTTTCTTGATTCATTTCTCCCTTATTTTCTCCTTCTGAACAGATGGTAGGTAAGTATTAGGTCTCTTGCATTTATCCTTAATGTACCCTCTTCATATGTAATTTCTATATTTTCTATTTCTCTTCAATGTTCTGATAGTATTGCATAACTTGGTCTTCCAATCACTCATTTGATTTTTCAGTGTGACCATTCTGCTATTCAGCCCTTTTAATAAGTTTATTATTTTGGCAATTGTATTTTTATTTTATAAGAATGCTTTCTTTTTCTCTGATTAACTTTTTCTTTGTTTTTTTTCTAAACCATACATTTAAAATTTTTTAAGTTCTAAAGTAGTATTAAAATTAAAAGCAAAAATTACAGGGTAAGACAATATCACTACTGGGGGCATGAAAGGAAGTAAAAATGAGACTAAGTTCAGGGTCATGTGAATTAATGAGCATGGGAAGGACAATGATGTGGAGAAAAGTGAGCATGTGCTGAAGATACTAGGGGAGAGGACCTGGTGGAAAATGTGATCTTATACAAGCACCTAGGTAAAGAAATAATGGGATAAGACTTCTAAACCCCGTGCTTAAGAGTAATCCTCACCATTGGCCTTGTCTGTGTCATCTTCTCCTTCCTCTTCTCTTTTTCATCATCCTGCATCAACTCCAGCTCCTTGTTTGTGCTGTTCCTTTTCAGTTTTGTCCAGGCTTTCCAGTAGAGAATTTACTTTTGGTTTTATCTGGGTCCACTCCTTCTTAATGCTCAGATGGTCATCTCCTTCCAGCTTTCCAGACTTCGAAGAAGATCACTGCCGTCCACTCGTGGAATTGAAGCCACTTTTGGCTCTTGATGAGGTGTTTCCTGATATACGTTGGTGTTTTGAGGGCACTACAGCTGGAGCAAGAGGAGGAGGAGCAGGAACATGTGCTGGGTAGCTGTATATCCATCATAATAATCCCGCTGAAAGTCATAGTCCAGTCAAAAGAAGAGCCTTACATCTCTGCTGCAGATTGTTTCACATTTGCTTTTCCGTGGTTCACTTTTGGCTCTACAGCCAGAATAATGTCTTAAACATGACCAGCAGTCATGCTGCCATCCTGTCCTGCTATAGCAGCCTAGGCATTTCTCTCATTAACATATTGAATGCAGGCAAAGTTCGTATGAACAGAGCAACCCACAATGTTGTCATACTTTGATAAGATTGCCTCCATATCAGACTTCACCACAAGAGTGTGGAGCTTCCCAGTGAGTACATGGGAGTTCATGGGACAGGGATCTGTCTTGTTGGTAACATTGCTGACCATGGTGTTGGATGATAAAGTTAGTCACACAGACAAAAAATGTAGCTAAAGATTTTTTTTTAAATTTCACTTATATATTTCAAGTGATATGAAACCAGGAGGGGAGAAGGAGAAGAAGTTTGAGCCCGAATCCTCTCTGATTAACTTTTACATAGCAGGCCTTTCTTATTTTATGAGTACTGTAACTTAATGTCTTTATGAAAATTACTTCAAAAATTAAAAGAAAAAGTGCTCTTCTCTTTTGCCAGGGATCATTCACAATGCTTCTACTTGGTACCTTTCTTTCATGTGGGTGGTCATTCTCCTTTTACGTGATGCTGCATTGCTCTTTCTTATAAATAAGTTAAGTTTCACATTAATCATATTGGTCACCAGTGTTGGGACATAACCGTTGACTGCAGGATCACTCTGGCTCTAGTGGATGTTCCTTGCCCCTTCAAGCCCCCAAGCTAGAATGGACACCCCTTAGGCTTAGCAACCATTCAGCCTTCCTGGTCCAATGTCTGGAGAAGCTCTCAAACTCAGCAAGGGTGAAGAGTGCTGGTCAAGGGATAAAAGCAATAGGATAAACATAGCCATGTCTCATGTTGCTTATCGTTGGTCCTGTCAGCCAGGGTCAGGGGTACTGGGGCCATGTGGGACCTGGGTGGCTACTTCGTTTTCAGAGGGAGACCATGGGCATGCCACACATTATTTGACTTGACTTCTCTGGAATGATGATATTCCCTCAAGAATTGGCATCATTGGCTTTTCATAGTTTTTCTTATTTTTCATGTGACTTTGAGTGGCCCATTTAGGAAGATATTTTGCTAATGTTTCAGTGACTTTATTCCCTTCTCCTTAATTTGCATATTTTATGGTTGATAAACCAGAGTTCTAAAAATTGCTTTCTGAAATTTGCTGGGGTGCGGGGGAGAGAGGGAGGGAGGGAGGGAGGGAGAAAGGGGTTGTTGCATACATAAGAATGCCAGTGTATTACTTTCTGCTTGGATGTCCCTTTACCTTAAAAGGCTAGTTGCTTTCACTGTCTAGGTCACCTCCTTTCTTATAGCAGTGTGGTTAGGAAGCCAGATGAGTAATGAGATGTTGATTGCTGGATGAAGAATTGGAATAAAGCAAATGAGAGAGATTTGAGGCTTTGGAAAAGCTGAATGAAAGTCCCCGATCCAACACAATGAACACTTCTCTGTTGGTCTTCACTGAATACAAGATCTCTCCTGGACAGTCAACCAACCTCCATTAACTTCTTTTTCTTTGTTCCTCTTTTTAAATGCCATACTGATCATCTGTCTGTTTTGTAACACCCAAACATCTGACAGCAAATACTCGTTATGCCACTTTTCAGTGTCTGTTCTTACAAGAGATTAAATTTTAGTTCTTCTAGATGAGAAGACTCAGCTTACTTGTGACACAACTTCAGACATGGTAGTATCATACTGTCTCCCTAAGACTATGTCTTAATTTTTAGAAATCTATTTTTTCAGCTATTCCTATGTGTTCTGATTTCCCATCTGCTAAAACAAATACTATACAATGGGTTGTCTTAAACAGTGGGGGTTTATTGGCCCATATTTTTGAGGTTAGGAGAAGTCCAAAGTTGAGGTGTCAGCGAGGTGATGCTTTCTCCCTGAAGACTGTGTCATTCTGGGGCTCACTGCTGGTATTCCTTGTTTCTTGGCTTTTCTGTCACATGGCAGTGTACATGGTGTTATCTTCTCTTTTATCCTCTGGGTTCTGTTGGCTTCCAGTTTCTTGCTTGTTCTGTGGCTTCTCTCTGAATTTCCTTTTCTTATAAGGACTTCAGCCATATTGGATGAAGGTCCACCCTTATTTAGTTTGGGCACACCTTAACCAATAACATATTTGAAGGTCCTATTTATAGATGGGTTTTCTGCACAGTATCAGGAGTTGGAACCTGAACATGCCTTTTATGGGGGACATGATTCAACTCCAGCACTAAACATGTGCCAACTGCCCAGAACACAGCCATTATATGTGGATTTTGTTAGTTTAACTTTGAGGGGTAATCCATATGTCCTGGGGACATTTTATGTTGCTCCAATGTGCTAATGACAGAACTTAGGCTCCAAACTGTATGGACTCATCTTCTGTAGAAGTATTTAATACCTTAAGGTGAATCTTATTGGAAAGTTGGAGTAGAAGAAGGAAATTGATTGGGAACGGGATGATTGAAAAAATAAAACAAATCTAAAAGCAAGTCTAATGGATCAACAAGGACAGAGTAGGGAGGCAAGATAAAAAGCAAAACCTGGCACTCCCAGGGTACAATTGTGCACATTGTGAATTGCTCAATGATGCCATATGTGAGAGAACTCCATTCACATCATAAATATTGTAGTTTTACATATTTATTATGCATTTGTACAGCAGAGAACATAAAGTTTTACATTCTAATGTGAAACCAGTATACTGTAACATTTTTTCTGACAATGAAAGTAGAATATTGGAAGACAATTCTTCATGGGTCTCAGAATTTTCTTCCCATTTTTTAAGCAAGGGCATGGACAGCATTAAATCCAGATGATATTTTCAAGGGTATTTGTATAGCAAACAGCCTTGGAGGATAGAGCTATTATCTCTTTCTGAGAAAAGGGCAGTAGGGCTTACTGCTCATTATAAAATATATGGGTTCCCTAAGTTAAGGGTTCCCCTCCTGGAACAAAGCCCACTGACTGTGTATATGTTACCTGGTCTTCTTCACATTGCCCTGTGGGAATAAGGAAATTGATATAAGAAAATGCTGATACTCTGACTATTGTTATTGCCATAGTAATAAAATCGTTTGTCTCTGACCCAGGAATCTCATGTCTTCTGCATCCAAACTGTGGCAAGCTAACTTGTTAACATGCGCATAGGGTAAAATCTCAGACTCTTCTCAGTTCCTGAGAAAGTGTCTTGAGGAAGGGAGCCTTTTCCTGAATTGCACAAAGGCATCATATGTACTATTAGCAGCCTTGAGGAGGGTAAGCCTAGGGCATAAATATGAAGAGGTGAGTGGAATAAATAAGCAGGGACTATGTTTTTCTAGCCATTGGGTTTCTCATTTACCTACCACAACTTCCAGGATCGATGGTGACAAGCATGAAGGTGTGTAAGATGAGCAGCTCTGGCTACATTATGAATTTACATGGTGAGCTTTTAGAAATCTGATGCTTAGGTAATACCCCATACCAATGAAACAGTATCTCTCGGGGTGGGTCCCTAGCATAGGTATT
>PVKH010037349.1:0-11473 GCA_004027955.1 Chaetophractus vellerosus | reverse complement strand
TAGCTATTGGCACCGCCCTTCATAATTTCACAATAGAACAAAAATCTCCAAAGTGTTATAACTGTAAACAGCCTGGTCATTTTTCAAAAACCTGCCCTGTGCCAAGAACAAACCCCCCCCCGTTACCTGCTGTTAGCAGAACCCCACCGCCACCTTCTGTCTGCACTCACTGTAAAAAAGGATTTCATTGGGCATCTGAATGTCACTCTCGAGCAGATAATAATGGTCAGCCTCTAAAGCCTAAGCCTCAGGGAAACTCCCAATGGGGCCGGCCCCAGGCCCCACTCAGGACAAACCCAGGGGCAGTACGGTTTGTTCAGCCACCCCAGACAACAATACCTGCACGCCCAACCATAAACCATACTGCTGCATCTCAGACTTATGGAGAGCAACAGCAGGGAGTGCAGGAATGGACCTCTGTGCCACCTCCAACTCAATACTAACCCCAGAGAATATTCCCCTCCTCCAACAGGAGTTTATGGACCATTACCCCCCAATACCTTTGGCCTTATTTTGGGCAGAGCTAGTGCTGCCTTGCATGGAATTCAAATTACTCCGGGAGTGATTGATAATGATTTCAAAGGTGAGGAACAAATGATTGCTGCCACAACAAACAACCTCACCCATATTTCTCCTGGAACTTGAATAGTGCAGCTTGTAATACTCCCCCTTCTACACATTAATTGAAACTTCAAACATCTCCAATGCCCTAAACAAAAGCCTGGATCTTCCGATCCCTTTTGGGCACAGTCAATATCCCACAGTCGGCCCACCTTAAAACTTAAATTAAACGGAAAATTGTTTGAAGGATACTTAGATACAGGAGCCGATGCCACTGTCATATCCTCAAATAACTGGCCAAAATCCTGGCCCCTCACAGCTGCAGCCACCCATTTAAGTGGAATAGGTGGAGCCACAAATCCTATGCAAAGTTCACAAATCCTAAAGTGGGAAGATGAAGAGGGGAATTCCGGTACAGTTGTACCATATGTTGTCCCTGTCTCCCCATCAATCACTGGGGCAGAGATGTCCTTGCTCAAATGCAAATTATTATGTGTAGGCCCATTGAGATGGTCACTGCCCAGATGCTCAAAATGAATTTCCTTCCTGGCAAAGGCTTGGGCAAAAAGAATCAGGGAATAAAACAACCCATTTCTCTGACACGTAATACAGCTAAACAGGGACTTGAACTCTTCCAGAATTTAACCTAGTGGCCATTGACATCCCTGTACCCCATGCTGAAAAAATCTCTTGGAAATCCACAAAACCAGTATGGGTTGATCAATGGCCCTTAACTCATGAAAAAACATTAGCGACTATGAAGTTAGTACAGGAACAACTCAGTGCCGGACATATTGAGCCCACTCAATCCCCTTGGAACACTCCTATCTTTGTTATAAAGAAAAAGTCTGGAAAGTGGCAACTGTTACAACACCTGTGTGCTTAAACAAGGCCTTGGTACCCATGGGGGCATTACAACCTGGTCTCCCTTTCCCAATCACCATTCCTATTGTTTTTCACAAAATAGTTATTGATTTAAATGACTGCTTTTTCTCTATACCTCTCCACCCAGAAGACAGACCATATTTTGCCTTTAGTGTACCTCAAATTAATTTTCAGGGACCTATGCCCCGCTTTCAATGGAAAGTTTTGCCTCAAGGCATGGCAAATAGTCCAACCTTATGCCAGAAATTTGTTGCTGAAGCCATTAACCCTATCAGGCGATTATGGCCAAATATCTACATCCTTCATTATGTGGATGATGTTCTGTTGGCAGGACAAAGTATATCCAAACTACATTTTTGCTTTCAAGACCTCCTTAAAAGCTTAACTACAAGAGGACTCCAAATAGCTCCTGACAAAGTTCAAACTTCAGACCCTTTCTCCTATTTAGGATTCGAGCTTTGGAATCAGCAAGTTTTAACACCTCACATTCAATTGCAAACTTCCCATTTATGAACACTCAATGATTTCCAAAAGCTCTTAGGACACATCCAGTGGCTTCACCCCTACCTAAAACTATCCACCAAAGCCCTCCTACCACTCTATAATATCTTAAAAGGGGATGCTAATCCCTCATCCGCCTGAGCCTTAACTTCAGAAGCAATGCAGGCGCTTACCATCATAAACCAAGCCATCCAAAATCAAACCTGCTCTCAGATAGACTATCATCAGCCTCTAGTTTTCATAATCCTTGCTACAACTCATGCACCTACAGGTGTATTTTGGCAATCTGAACAAAAACTCCAAAATGAATGAGGCCGTCCCTTGCTCTGGGTTCACCTCTCAGCTTCCCAAACAAAAGTGCTCTCGCCATATATCTCTCTTACCGCTGCCCTCATAATTAAAGGCCAACAAACTAGCCGTCAATTATTCAGGAAAGATCCTGATTCACTTGTTGTCCCCTACACTCAGCATAAAATACATTGGCTATTTCAATCTAATGATGATTGGGCTATTGCGTGTTCCTCTTTTCTGGGTCACATTACTAATCACTACCCAAGCAACCTGTTAATCCAGTTTGCTAAAATTCATCAATTCATTTTTCCCAAAATTACAAAGGTTGAGTCAATAGGCTCAGCTATCTTAGTCTTTACTGATGGTTCAGTTAATGGAACTGCGGCGTATGTGTTCCAGGACCAAACATTCTCCATATCCTCTCCCTATGCCTCTGCCCAATTGGTAGAACTTTATGCAGTACTACAGGTCTTTTGCCAGCTTTGCGACCAACCTTTTAATTTATACACTGATAGCACATATATAGCCCAGTCAATTCCTCTGTTAGAAACAACACCATTTATTAAACCATCCTCCAATGCAGTTCCTTTCTTTTCAAAAATACAAAGACTAATTCTCAACCGACACCTCCCTTTTTTCATAGGGCACCTCCATGACCATCAAAACTTACTGGGTCCCCTAACAGAAGGTAACGTGTTGGCAGATGCTGCCACCCAGCTAGTATGTCCCAGTATCAGTGACTCTGTTACCTTGGCCTCTCAAGCTCATGCCCAACATCACTTAAATGCAAACTTCCTCCACTTAAAATTTAATATTACTAGAGAACAAGCAAGAGATATTGTTAAAGCTTGTAAAAACTGCATGACACAGCTCCCATTCCCCCATTTGGGAGTTAATCCAAAGGGACTTATCCCCAATGAAATCTGGCAAATGGATGTTACACATTTTTCCAGTTTTGGAAACCTCAAGTATATTCATGTTTGTGTAGACCCCTTCAGTGGGTTCATTCAAGCTAGCCTGCAAACAGGAGAAGCCTCAAAAAATGTTATCTCACATTTACTACATTGTTTTACCATTCTAGGCCAGCCTAAAATCCTTAAAACTGATAATGGGCCTGGATATACTGGAAAAAACTTTCAAACCTTCTGCCAACAACTTAAGATTAAACATATCACTGGAATACCTTACAACCCCCAAGGTCAGGGAATAGTGGAACGGGCACATCGCACCCTAAAAATGCCCTGTACCGCTTCGCTGAATGTACCCTTGGTCTCTCAAAACAATGACCCAGAGACCTTCTACACCATGCCCTTTTCACTCTCAATTTCTTAACCCTAGATAATAATGGACAGTCTGCAGCTGACAGACATTGGATCCTAAAACACAAACACAACAAGCCATTGTTATGTGGCATGACCCCTTAACATCAAAATGGAATGGACCAGATCCTGTCATTATTTGGGGGTGAGGTTCTGCTTGCATTTATGATCAACAGATGGAAGGCCCTCGCTGGCTCCTGGAAAGACTAATTAGATATGTTAACCCTCCATTATCAGAGCTCACTGCTAATACACCCACAATAGACACTAATAATCTCTCCAGGGAAACAAATATCTCTGAGAGAATGTCTTCACCTTCTCTTACAGATAAAAACAATGAATAAACTACACCTGAATTTATGGGTATGTATGCTAATTCCCTGTGTCCTTGGAGGTCTCTGCTTAGCTTTACAGGAAAGATGCCACCAACAAATCGGGAATCATCTGAGACAAGATTAAAAACCTCCAAGAAGATCTTGAATGAAGGTGAAAAGAATTATTTGATAACCCCTTTTGGAGCACCTTTAATGGGGCCCTGCCATACATCCTTCCCTTCCTTGGGCCCTTGCTTGGCTTAATAATACTCCTATTGCTAGGACCATGTCTTTTCAATAGACTCGTGGCATTTGTTAAACAACAAATTGATTCTGCTCTGAGCAGGCCCATTCAAGTCCATTATCACCGACTGCACCTCGCTGACCAAGGTACAGATCCAGAGTGCCTGAGCGCTGCCCACCCTAAAGAGTAAAAATGTCCCCTCCTACGGGAACCACATATATCTCAAGAATATGCTACTAAATTGGTACTGCTGGGTGCAAGGCAAAGCACTGCAAAGGAGGCCCTAAAACAACCAGAGGCTGTTCTTGAGCTCCTTGAGAAGCATGCCTCATTAGCATAGAGGTCAGCTCAGCAAAAATCCTCTCCCCAAAAAACTGAGCCACAACCGACTAGGGGAATGAGGCCCCTGTTTCCCCAGCCAGTTAATGCCAGAGTGTGCCTAATCAGCATTCTCCCTCCATCCTTTTTGAAAAACAAAAGGAGGAGATGTTGGGGACAATTAAGGAAACACACAGTACTCATTGTCAGCAGCATGGCCGCCCGAGTTAATAATAAACAGCCTGAGTCATGTTCCACTGATTTCTCAAAGAACTGGAAATGCCTGTTAGCTAATCTATCCCCTACCCTAGCAACAGCTGCTACCAATAGATAACTACCAAGCCACCCTCCCCTGCTAACCACTCCCTCCGCCCTTTGAGCATAAATACTTGTACCTCACCAATAAACTTTTGCAGCTTGATCAGACCTCCTGTCTTGCTGCTGTTCTTCGTGTCTCCTTGTCCCATACCATTCTTTTCCTACAGGTTTGGAGGCCCCTGGAGACTGTCCCACTGGATGGGACAACCCCATCCCTGACACTCCCCACCAATGATCTTCTCCCATCCTTGTTTTGACCCTTTTGTGATCCAAAGCTTCTTCAACGGTGAAGCCATAACAATAGTCAAATACAATGAATAGGAAAATGGAAAAATAATGATATTTAAGTGTAAGAGTTAAAATATATGAAAACTTTACAAATGAAAAATAATTTTTTTTAAAATCTAGAAAAAATAAAATAAAATAATGTTAGAGGATTGGGTGGTTCAAAAATGTGAAAAAATGTAAATATAAATATATATATATAAATTTTTTCCCATTTTGCCTTGTCAGTGCAATATCTGGTGTCCAGTCTGTTCTGTGGCACCTTCCCCTTCTCACTCCTCAGCTTCCCACTATTTTTCATTTTAATTTTCAAAGAAGTTTTAGGTCACACCAAAGTCACACACAGAATACAAGACATTCTCCTATACTCAACCTCCCCCCCATTTCCCACCCCATACCAAAACCTATTTATATGTGGACAGAAGCACCAACAAAACTTATATACAGATAGTGAAACACAGTTACCAAACATTGTCATTGGCCCACAGCAAGATCCAAATTTTAGATTGTACACTTTTATAAATTTTTATATCATTCACCCTGTCCTGTGTCCATCACTGCAAGACAATGGAAAACATTTCAACTCACCACTAAATGCCCCCTGTTTGATGCACTCTGTTTCTCCCTCACCCTCCTCCCAGGGCCCACAAGGACCCCTTGGCTTGACTCTTTGGATGACAGGGTTCATATTTACATGCAATAAAGTGTCTTGGCCAATTGGTTCATCCCCTACTGGGAACTGCCCCTACTCCCAAGAGTTGCTCCCTCTCTATTTCTGAGCGAATGGGACCTCCAAAAATAGGGAGTCCATCTCCTTCCCTTTCATTGTGTGGGCCTCCACCCTCTGATACAATATATTATGAATGGATGAACACTCCCACACTCCCCAGAAACCCACTGCAGATACACCCCCAAATGTCTCCCATCCAACACTTCAAAGTTGTGACACCTCCTCATCACATTACCACAAAAACATTCCCACCACTGCACTCCCAACTCCACATTCACAAGTCCCAAGTGTTCACCCAGTCCCTCTTCCAACCCCCCAGTGAGCATCCTGGGCATTCCAACCTACCCTTCCCAGCTTGCCCAGAAGGAAACCCTGCACAAACAAACCCAACAATATTACCAGCAACCTGTCCCATCTCTCCAACAAACAACCACACTCCATCACCTCACCAAAGATTACACCCCTATGGATGATGTCCCACAACTTTCTCTTCTCTTTCTCTTTCTCTTTCTAGTAAACCTATCTTTCAGGCCCTAGTTCTCAGGGACCTCTCAATTTCTTTAATTTATATCAGTTAGGTCATGTATGGTTCATCCTTCAATGCCTGGCTTGCTTCACTCAACATAAGGTGTTCAAGATTCATCCATGTTATCCCGTGTATTAGCACTTTATTCCTTCTTACTGCTGAGTAATATTCCATTGTATGTATGTACCACATTTTGTTTATCCATTCACCTGTTGATGGGCACCTGGGTTGATTCCAACTTTGGCAATAGTGAACAATGCCACTATGATCATTGGTGTGCATATATCTGTTCATGTTTTTGCTTTCAATTCTTCTGTATATATCTAGCAGTGGAATTGCTGGATCATATGGCATATCTATAGTTGGCTTTTTGAGGAACCACCAAACTGTCCTCCACAGTGGCTGGACAATTGCACAATACCACCAGCAGTGGATGAGGGTTCACATTCCTCCAAATCCTCTCCAACACTTATACTCTGTTGTTTTAATAGCCACCATTCTAATGGGTGTAAGGTGGTATCTCATTGTAGTTTTGTTTTGCATTTCTCTAATAGCTGGAGATGTCGAGAATTTCTTCATGTGCTTTTTAGCCATTTTTCTTGGAGAACTGTCTTTTCAGGTTACTTGCTTCCCATTTTTAAATGGGTTGTTAGTCTTTATTTTCAAGGTGTAAGATCTCTTTATATATGCAGGATATTAGGCTCCTATCAGATATATTGTTGCCAAATATTTTCTTCCATTGTGTAGGCTGCCTTTTTATTTTCTTGATAACATCCTTTGAGGTGCCAAATTTTTAAAATTTGAGGATATCCCCTTTTATCTATTTTTTTTCTTTTGCTGTACGTGCTTTGGGTGTGAAGTCCATGAAAACATTTCCTATTACAAGGTCCTGTAGATGCTTCCCTACATTATCCTGCAAGGTTTTTATGTTCTTGGCCCTTATATTTAGATCTTTGATCCATCTTGTGTTGATTTTTGTATAGGGTGTGAGATGGTGTTCCTCTCTCATTCTTTTGCATATGGATTTCCAGTTTTCAATGTGCAACTTGTTGAAGAGGCCATTGTCTCCGACCTGAGTGGGCTTCGTGGCCATGTCAAATATCAGATGACTGTATATGTGGAAATTTATATCAGAACTCTCAATTTGGTTTCACTGGTTAATGTATCTATCCTTGTACCAATACCATGAGGTTTTCATCACTGTTGCTTTGTAGTATGTTTTAAGTCAGGTAGTGTGATACCCCCAACTTCATTTTCTTTTTCAATATGTCTTTGGTGATTTGGGACCTCTTGCCTTTCCAAATAAATTTTGTAGTTAATTTTTTCAATTCCTTAAAAAATACAGTGTTAATTTTTATTGGGATTGCATTAAAGCTGTAGTTTAGTTTGGGTAGGATAGACATCTTGATGATGTTTAGTCTTCCTATCCATGAACAGGGAATATTCTTCCATTTTTTAAAGTTTTCTTTCATTTCCTTTAAAAATGTTGTGTAGTTCTCTGCATATACGTCCTTTACAATTTTAACTAAATTTATTCCTAGGTATTGTATTCTTTTTGTTACTATTGTAAATGGTATTTATTCCTAGATTCCCTCCTAAGATTGCTCATTACTGGTGTACAGAAATGCTACTGATTTTTCAGCATTCATCTTATAACCTGGAATGGCACTGAACTACTATCTAAGTTTTAGAAGCTTTATTGTAGCTTTCTCATGGCTTTCTAAGTATAGGATCATGCCGCCTGCAAAAAATGAAATTTTTACATTGTCTTTTCCAATTTGGAAGCATTTTATATCTTTCTCTTGCCTCAGTTCTCTAGCAAGTACTTCTAAGACAATGTTAAATAAGAGTAGTAATAGTGGGCATCCTTGTCTTGTTCCTGATCTCAAAGGGAAGGCTTTTAGGATTTCACCACTGAAGATGAAGTTAGCTTTGGGTTTTTCATATATACCTTTTATCATGTTCAGAAAGTTTCCTTCTATTCCTATCTTTGGCAGTGTTTTTATCAGGAAAGGGTGCACTATTTTGCCAAATGATTTTTCTGCATTTATAGAAGTGATCATATGATTTTTTTTCTTTCAATCTGTTTATGTGGTGTATTACATTGATTGATTTCCTTATGTTGAACCATCCTTGCATACCAGAGATGAAACCCATTTGGTCATGGTGTATAATGCTTTTGATATGTTGTTGAGTGCGATTAGCAACTATTTTTTTTGAGGATTTTAGCATCTAAGTTCATTGGAGAAATTGGTCTTTAATTTTCCTTTCTTGTGGTGTCTTTGTTTGGCTTTGGCATTAGGGTAATATTGGCATAAAAATAAGTTAGTCAATGTTCCTTATACTTCTATTTTTTGGAAGATCTTAAGCAGAATTGGTGTTAGGTTTTTCCAGAATGTTTGGTAGAATTCAGAAGTGAAGCCTCCAGTCCTGGGCTTTTCTAAGTTGGGAAGTTTTGATGACTGAGTCTATCTCTTTACTTGTAATTGGACTGATGAGTTCATCAATTTCTTCTTTCATCAGTGTAGGCTGCTTGTGAGTTTCTAGGAATTTGTCCCTTTCCTCTAAATTATCATTCTTGTTGGCATATAATTTTTCAAAATATCCTCTTATGATACTCTTTATTTCAGTGGGTTTAATAATGGTATCTTGTTCTTCAATCTTTATTTTGTGTATTTGCATCTGTTCTATCTTTTTCTTTTTTAGTCTGGTTAAGGGTTTGTCAATTTTATTGATCTTCTTGAAGAACCAGCTTTTGGATTTGTTTATTTTTTCTAGTGCTTTCTTGTTTTCTATTTCATTTAGTTCTGCTCTAAGCTTTGTGATTTCTTCCTTTCTGCTTCCTTTGGGGTTAATTTGTTGTTGTTTTTCCAATTCCTCTAGGTGTGCAGTTAATACTCAATTTTAGGTGTTTCTTTTTTTTTATTGCAATATTTGCTTTATTGTGGTAGTATGGAAACAAACCTGGAATATTTCCAATATGTCAACAAGAATGATAATTCAGAGGAAATGGACAAATTCCTAGAAACTCACAAGCAGCCTACATTGACATTGATTTTAAGTGAAAACAAGAGTGTAGCAGCCAATTAAACAAGTAACTGTATTAGTTTGCAATATTGAACAATCTTGTTCATTCACAGAGAATTATGTAAAGCTATGTTTTTTATATGCATTGTAACTGAAAACCAGTTCATGGCAGCCAATTAAAGAAGTAACTGCTTACTTTCCTAAACTAAACAACCTGGTGCATTCCCAGAACATTAGGGAAAAGCTAAGCTGTAGAACCTGGTGCATTCACAGAGCATTGTGTAAACCCAGTATTTTGACATGGATTTTAAGTGAAAACAATTGTGTAAAAGTGAATTAAAGTAAGTTGCTTAGTTTTGAAAACAGAAGAAACTTGTGCATTCCCTGCACATTAGGTTGCAGCAGTGTTTTGACACTGATTGTAACTTAAAACCAGTTTATGTCAGTCAATGAAAAAGTAATTTGCTTTGGTTTCAAAACTGTAGGACATGGTGCATTAACAGAACATTAGGTAATATAAGAGTTTTGACATTGATTGTAAATGAAAAGAAGTGCATAGCAACTAGTTAAAGAAGAAACTAGCTTAGGCTCTTAAATTGAAGAACCCACTTCACTCACAAAGCAGTGTTAGAACATTGATTGTAAGTTAAATGAAGTGCATAGCAACAATTAAACAGGTAACATGCTTAGTTTTCAAAAAGGAAGAAACTTCTGCATTCACAGATGTTAGGTAAAACCAGTGTTTTGACATGGATCATAAGTGAAAACAAGTGCATACCAGCCAATTAAAGTACTAGCTTTATTTTTAAAACTGGAAAACCCACTGCATTCACAGAGTGTTAGGTAAAACTGGTGTTATGAAACTTATTGTAAGTGAAAACAAGTGTGTAGCAGCCAATTAAACAAGTACCTTGCATAGTTTTCAAAAAGGGAAACCTGCTGCTGCATAGAGTGTTAGGTAAAACCAGTGTTTTGACATTGATTGTAAGTAAAAACAACTGTGTAGCAGACAATAAAACAAGTAAATTGCTTAGTTTTCAAAGCGGAAGGACCTGGTGCAGAAATAGAGCAATAGGTACAACCAGTGTTTTGACATTGATGGTAACTGAAAACCAGTGCATGGCAGCCAATTAAAAAGTTAACTTGCTTTATTTTCAGAAATAAAGAACTGGTCATTCACAGAGTGATAGTTAAAAACTGTTATGACATTGTAAGAGAAAACAAGTGAGTAGCAGCCAATTAAATTCACTAAGTTCATTTTAGAAACTGAAGAACCTGGTGATTTCACTGAGTGTTGGTAAAACAAGTGTTTTGATATTAATTGTAGGTGAAACCAATTGCAGATCAGACAATAAAACCATTAACTGCTTTAGTTTTCAATACTGAAGAACCAGTTGCAATCACAGAGCCTTAAGTAAAACTAGTGTTTTATATTGATTGTAAGTGAAAAGAAAAGCATAGCAGCCAATTAAAAAAGTAAATTTCATAGTTTCAAAAGTGAATAATCTGGTGCATGCACAGAGTGACAGTTGAAAACACTGTTTGGACTTTGTAATTGACACCAAGTGCTTAGCAGAAAATTAACGAATTAACTTGCTTAGTTTTCAAAAATTAAAAACCTGGAGAATTAACAGAGCATTAGTTAAAACCAGAGTTTTGAAATGGATTGTAAATGAAAACAAGGGCATAGCAGCCAATTAAAAAGCATCTTAGTTCATTTCCTAAAGTGAAGAACCAAATGCATTCAAAGAACATTAGGTAAAACCAGTGTTTGGACATTGATTGTGGGTGAAAACAAGTGTGAAGGAATCAATTTCAATAACTAGTTTAATTTTTAAAACTGAAGAACATGGTGCATTCACTGAGAATAAAGTAAAACCAGTATTTTGACATTGGTGTAGGTGTAAAAAAAGTGCAGAGCTGTCAATTAAACAAGTAACCTGCTTATTTTCCACAGGGATAAGCCTGGTGTATTCACAGGGTGTTATATAAAACCAGTGTTTTGACATTTATTGTGTAGTCACCAATTAAATAAGTAACTTGTTTTGTTTATAAAAAGGAAAAACCTACTGCATTCACTGAGTGTTGGGTTAAAACCAGTATTTTGACATTGATTGTAAGTGAAATTTGCATAGCTGTCAATCAAATAAGTAA
>PVKH010037348.1:0-11472 GCA_004027955.1 Chaetophractus vellerosus | reverse complement strand
CAGCTTTTTGCCCTGCCCACGGTGGCTCTGGCCCGCCCATGGCGGCTTGCTCTTCTCAATGCGGTCTGCCTGCTAGGAGAGGTCCCCGGGAACCGAACCCGGGGCCTCCCATGTGGTATACCGGCGCCCTATCGACTGGGCTATACGGCTGGCCCCAAGATGAACACTTTCATATTCCGTAGACGCATGCCCCAGGTGTGCCCTTTTCCATATATCTCCCTAACCCCAACACCCTGTACCAATAACCCTCCCCTTCTGTATTTTCTGAAAGAACATTCCCACCACTGTAGTTTTAAACACAGACCTACATGTCCCTAGAGGTCATCTGTTCTGTCCTCTAGCCCTGCCCCATTTGCATGCATAGTCCAATCCAAACACCCCCGTCACACCCTGCTCAGCCTCACATTCCAGCATAGACTGAGATTTTAACCCACATGAGGTCAACCCACAACAGTACACACCTGCCTTATTTTCATTCCCACTTTTGCTTGATACCTTACATAGATGAATGCTTCCCTGAGACTTCTGAGTTTTGGTTGATTGCCAATTGCTGATATTACCTCACTGAAATGAGAACTACATTAGCCGTGCCTTTGATGTGCCCTGCCTAAAGTGGAGATGGCAGAATGGGTCCCTGAATATATGTGGCCTATATTCAGCTGTGACAAGGTACAGATTTCTTCTACACTTTGGGTTGCATTACTTGAAGTGTTAATTTTCTTGAGCTGAGAATTTTTTTTTAACTCACCAAATTAATTTTCTTAAGCACTAATGTGTGGTTGATAATCTTAATAATATAAAACTCATTATTTCTCCAAGTTTAATTTTGCCTTATTTACAGCCCATTTAGATAAAGCAAATTAAAGAGTCCATTCCTTTTTTTTTTCCTTCCAGACTGGGTACACTAGCATGTAAATGAGAAATATCTCAACTAGGTAAGCAATTATGCACACTGAATATGTATTTGTGATTCTATAAATGCATATATAGCTGGTTGCCATTTTGCAAAAATATATCTGAATTTTTTTCCCACGTAGACCCAAGAAGACATTTTGCTTTTAATTTCTCTCTAAAGTAACAAATTGTCTAGTCCAGAATGTTGCTTACCATTACTGGTTGTTGCCTTAGGGATGGTTACTTTATTACCTTTCTGAACTGTACTTCAAAGGAATGAATTAATTGATGCTCTTAGCAGCCTCATCCTGACAAAAACATATGATACTCAAATGTTAAACATGGAACCTCAGATGAAACTGTCAGGAAAAATCTGAAAGTGGTTATTAATATGGCTTTTGATAAATATCTGCTCAGCCTCACACTGTGCCTCGTCTGTTTTCATCTTAGAAAGTACTTAATCTGATTGATGACAATCCTAGTTCAGATTGTCTCCCATGCTGAGTTTAATAACTGCACTTTTTATTTTTTCAGAATGAAATCCTTATTGTCAAGTAGAGATGTTTGTGCCTTCTCATTTGCCTTTTTTTCAAGAGCACAAGCTTTAAATAGGGTCCCTAGTATTTCCTAAGATGGAAGGAGTACCTTACTGCCGCACATCACATAAGCACAAGAGAAGGGACTGGTTTCCATGGCCTTGCTCATCACAGTGAGGTGTTCTGGGAATGCTATCAAATGCTAATGCTCACACTCTAGGCGTAGAAGAGCAAGCCCATCAGGACAAATCAGATAGCAACCACTAAAAGGGTGTAAGCCTTGGCTCATTATCACTACCCACCATCTCGCTTGAGCCATGAACTGTGACTTTTTTTTCCATCATAATTCAAATAAATAGTTTCATTCCTAGATTATACACAGTCACAGCAATGGCTGACCTTATAGAGAAGGGACTGCAGTTTATGGAATTTGTATTCTAAATATGGTGAAGTCCCTTAAGATTCTTTTGTCCACCTTAATTATTAAGTCTTGGCACACATCACTTTCCCATTTTAGTGAAAGGGAAATCCAGTGCCAGATGATAGTTCAGAAATTGAATATGATTGGTAGCAGTCAAAGATCAATTTCAAAAGATTCTCTTAATGTCACAGCAATCATCATTATGGCAATTCAAGTAAAGGTTGGAAAACTTTTCTTATTTTAGTGGTCAACCATTTTTGGATAATTTGCATATGTTCAAATTATGAATCAGTATTCAAATAAGAGAGAAAATTTGGTGCTAAAATTCCCATTCTTCTGGTAAAAGCCTGCACTCATACAGACAACTATACATCTGTATTCATTTCATTATCAGTTATCAAGCAGAGCAGTTGACATTTCCAAATTATTTGTAGATAACTCAGACCTCCATATCCTTGTGCACTGTACAGATCTGGACCTTTAGGCTCTGGAAACAATGTGTTCTCTCTGGTTCTCTTATTCAACAGTATCTTTTCTGTAACAATTAATAAATGGTTACATGTATAAGAAATTTAATTCATTGTCTTCAGTTATTTTCTAATTGTCTTTTTAGGTATTGTCTATAGAAACCTTGGAAATTGATCAATCTCAGTCATCATAACACAGTGGAAGAAAACAGAGTTTTGAGTGTCAAACCCAATTTGGAATTCCAGTGTGTCCAATTAGTAGCTTTTGATCCTGGTTGAGAAAGTTAAACTCTCTGGGGGCTAAAGTGGAATAATGGTGTACACTCTTTAGCATTTGTTAGAAAGATTAATTGGGTTAGTATGAATTAAAACATTTTAGCAATTCTTGGCATACAATAAGATTTCATTCCGTTTTCACATCCTGTTTACTTATCCTGCTACTAGAACAAATAGTCTGAAAAAATATTGGTTGAAAATGACCATCCTAAAAATCTCAATTGTCACTCTAGCTGGGAAAATTAAATAAATAAATAAATAAATAAATAAATAAATAAATAAATAAATAAATAATAAAAAACACAAGCCATTATGTCTTTATCTTCCAACATAAAATTTTGTCAAAAAATGCTCTAAGCAATTTCCCTCAATTAAAAATATCCTTCCTAGCTTTTCCTTTCTATTTTTACCTTAATTCCTATTATATTGTGCTTTGCAATGAGGTTTCTTTTGAAGTAAGAACATAATAAATATATGTATGTATGTATGTTCCTAAACTCCATGAGTGTGTGCACTCATGCAAACACTCACATAAAGCCTCCAAAGTAATGTGCATCTTAAAATCAGCACTTCTTATTGTGCTTTCCAAGTAATGGGAAAAGTTACTTATAAACCAAAAGTAGAACTGCTTTGGAAGGGACATACAATTGCTTGAGTCTCCTTAATCAGAGAGTAACCTTTCCTCTGTGTTGCCACGAGTTGCACTGAGGCAACACGTTTGGATCAACGGGAAGAAAAAATCATAACTCCAAGTCAGCGAGGCCAGGATAATCGAGTCTGGAGACTTAGTTGGTAGTTTTTGTTGAAGCCAGATTTCATTCATATCTATGCCATAGCACTGAAAAATAAACAGAAGGAAAAGAGGATTTATACATTTGACTGTGAATATGCATGCAAACATCTGTTAGTAGACCAAAGTCTCTAAGTTACTACTGCAAAGAAATGTATGTCATGGATTTACATAGGCAAAAATCAAGGGAGTTCAATATGTCAGGATTTTCTGGTGGAAATCCTAAACTGAATGAGCAAACCCCTGGATATTTTATTAACAAACCTTTTTATTTTAGAATAGTTTTCGATTTTCAAAATTATTACAAATACAAATACAGAGAGTTCCTGAATATCCCACACAGATTTTCCCCTATTGTTAGCATCTAACATTTGTATGGTACATTTCTCACAATTAATACACTAATGTAGATACATTACTGTTAACTGATGTCCATACCTTATTGATATTCCCTCAGTTTTTCCCTAATGTCCTTTTCTCTTCTAGGATACCATCCAGGCACCATATTACATTAATTGTCATGTCTTTTTAAGATCCTCTTGGCTGAGACTGTGTTTCTCAAACTTGTTTTGATGACCTTAACAGATTTGAGGAATCTGGGTCAGTTATTTTGCAGATTGTCCTTCAATTTGTCTGATTTTTTTCTCATGATTAAACTGGGGTAATATATTTTGAGGAAGAAGATAAAGTTAGGTGTCAAGGTTTCATACTATCAATGTGACTTAGCCTTAAAAAGTTTCTTTTTTGTCCCCCTTTCCATACTGTACACTTTGGAAGGAAATTACTATGTGTAACAGTTCCACACTTAAATAGCGGGGAATTGTCCTACATAAATTATGTGGAATTCTACACAAGATTTATCTATTCTTCCCACTTATTTTTACAATCAATTATTTTAGTTAGTATTGACTCATGGAAATTTATTTTATCCTCTGGATATTATTTTTATAGTTGGGTTATAAATTTTATTTTATACTATTTTAGAATATATAATATGGTACATATATATATATATGTGTGTGTGTCATACTGTACCATAGTATTTTATTTATTTTGTTGTTCAGATTGTTCGTTTTGACCATTGAGTGCTCTTTCAGCTGACTCCTGTGATATACCCCATCATTATAGCTTTGTATTTGTTTAGTTGTTTGTTTGTTTGTTTGCTTGCTTGCTTTGTTTTGTTTTTGAGTACTTTCTTGCTTTCTCTAGGCTCATCTGGTATATTTCCTACCCTTTTCCTAGAATTACCCATTTCTCCAAGGAGAATCTACTACCTTTTGTTAGAGATTGGTATTAGAAACCAAGATCTGAGTGCTAGGATAATTGAAAATTTTAACTTCGTTGGAAATTTCCATTTCAAGAAACAGAAGGTTATCTTGTGGGTCTCAAATGACATCATCTTAAAAGAAATTAGAAGTTGAGAGCAGTGTGAGCCCTTGGGGGAATTTAAAATCTTGTGTTTCAATGATGTGCCAACCCACAAAAACGTTATGATCATGTCTTCCTATAGCCAAGCACTTAAACATGGAAATACTATATCTGTCCCCCCAAAGAACATGCTTTTTGAAGTATTGTTTCATTTTAGCATTTGACAGTTCCCTTAATTGAAATGTTTAAATGTTATTCTATACTTTAGTTTTAAGTTAGTAGGAGCAGGGGTGGGGGTGTGGGTTAAGGCAGGATGAACATTTGTGAATATCTGAGAAATTAAAAATTGAATTAAAGAATCTTGGTAATGTCTTTTTAAAATTAAAATCAGTAAATTTAGTTGCATTAAAAAGATCTTAGTTCACCAAAAAGATAATCATTTGGGAAGTTTTGCTTTAAAATTCATCTATTATTTCATAGATAAACATGCAAGATTCCATTATCCTACAGAGTATTTAAATCTTGAAAATCTAAAGTGGACATAAGTGCCAGTGGCATCAAATTCCTTGTTTTCAGCCAAAAAAAGATACTGTCTTCTAAAAGTCCAGTCTGTTAAACCAAATGCTGATAATTCAAAAATGGGGGAGTTAACAAAGGATAAAAAAAAAAAAACAGAAAATTTCACTTCCAGCAGTGAGAGGAGGTTGTTGTTCATTATAGTTTCTTTCATTTTTCACACAAAAGGACAGCTGAATCTATATGGAGAAATGTGTCTTTATTAAGAGCGATTTACAGTAAATTTCACTAATTCCTGGCTAAATAAATTGGTAAGGCAGAATAAGAACATATGAGGCTATTCTGAAGATGATATAATAAAATATCTTATATTTCATTTGAATAAAAGATGCTTCTTAATAATAGTTTAAATTTCAGTTTAAAATTTTCTTGTTCCTTGAATCTTTCTCTGAACACTTCAAGTGTATATTTGTTTTGCTAAGGAAGAGGCAACAATTCTAAATGCTATGCAAAGACAGATTTATTCAATCAAATGAGTTTCAGGTTATATCAAGTGATTATAACAATTAAGCAATCACAGAAAAAAAGAGTAATCAATTAAATGACATAGGAAAGAATGAAAGTATATACAACTACTCACCAAATCAGGTGCAATACACATCAGCTTTAACTTGATGTTAACTTTACAGGGGATACAAGCAGGATGTGTAAATATCACATTTGGTGACTTGCTCCTTCTAAACATTTGTTTCTGGGTAATGGATGACGGGGTTGCCTGCATAGCAGCATTATAACATTGCAAAGGGCAAAGGACAAGTTATTCATTCACAATTCTGGGCTGAAACAGCAGAACTATTGATCAGAAAGCATATGAACTCACAATTCTTAATAATAATTTTCTTATAGTACATCAATACAGAAACAAAATATACAGTAGACTTTGTATTTACTAATTTTATGTAACTTATCATATTTAATTATATTGTGCTTGTGCCTTACATGTCTGTTTCTCCAATTAGGTTTATTTAATATGCCTTCAACAAGTTTTTATGGCGAGTCTTCTCCATGACAAGCAGTTTAATATAGGGATTAAGAGTGCAGACTCTGGGATTAAAGTGCTACATTTGGATTCTGAATGTACTACTTTACTAAATGTGTGATGATCTTGAGTAGGTTGCTTCACCTTGCTATGCATTAATTCATTTCTGTAAAAAGGTGGACAGGGGATAATTGATATAATCAATAATAGCATGCACGCCACAGAACTGACAGACTTGTTATGAGGATATATATTTATACATACACATATGCAGACATTTATGTATAAAATATAAATATGTAAATATATGTATATAAAATTTAATTACCTGGCACAAAGTAATGATCAATGAATATTATGTGCTGTTACTTGAGTTATAGATCAAAAAATATCCTGCATAACAATGCTAGCACCATAGTTACTGCCCTCAATGAGCTTTCATTTTAGTGGAGAGCAGACAAGTAAAGACCAATTTTAATACACTGCTATCATAAGAGATATACTAAATGCTATGAGCATATATGTAAATGAGGACCTCTCACAAAGTGTGGAGAGTAAGGAAAGTCTGACCTCACTTCATTTCTGCTAAAAGAAGATTGAGATAGTTGAAATTCAGGGTTTCAAACAGCTCTCTTTCTGTGTAGCCCAATTTCAAGGGCAAAAACCAAGTACAACTACAGTTATTGGGGTTTTGGTGGTTTCCCTTATGTATCACACAGGATTACCAAACAAATGCATTTATAAAGGTCTGCAAAATTGCAGGAAAACTTTGCTTGATTTTTTCTTTTATGGGAGGATTTGTGCAGACAATATGAGAAGAGAAATTCTACTTGACAGTTTATAAAACATGTTTTGTGATAGGCTGGTACATTGCACAGCTTATCTCTCAAGTTTTTCTGTAACTACTCATCTCTGTGTCTTATCAGATCTTCAATTTCATGACCCTGTATAATTTCTTTGAACAAAATGAAGTTAGAAAAGAATATATAGTTTTTGAAATAAATATCTGATAAGATATAAATTAGAAAATAATAAAGATATAAAATAACAACCTAAAGTACTAAAGAAAGAAAAGAAATTTAAACCTAAAAGAAATAATAAAAATTAAAGCAAAGATGAACAAAATTTAAAACAGGAAAATACCAAGGAAACCAAAAACAGGTTCTTTGAAAAGATCAATAAAATTGATAAACTCCTAATCAGGCTGAGAGACAGAGAGAGAGAGAGAGAGAGAAACGTGCCATAAAGTCACAAAAAGACATTGAGGAAATTTAAATGCATATAGCTAAGTGAAAGAAGGCTAGTTTGCTTGGCTGCCATGACAAATGCTACACAATTGGTTGGCTTTCACAACAGAAATTTATTGGCTCACAGTTTTAAGGCTAGATGAAGTCCAAAATCTAAATATGGGCAAGGCTTGCTTTTTCCCCAAAGACTGTGGTGTTATGGTGCTGGCTTGTTAGCAAGTCTTAGGGTTCCTTAGCTTTTCTTTCACAGGGTGATATTCAATCCTTTTCTTCTAGGTTCCTGCCAACTTCCTACTTATCCCTGTAGCCTTCTCTGATTCTGGCTTCCTATTTCTTCTCTTTAAAAATCCTCCACAATCTGACTTATAGCCTACCCTGCTTCAGTTGACCACACTTTTACTAAAAATAACATCTTCAAAAGACTTATTTACAATGGATTTATTCACACCCATGAGAATGTGGATTACGATTAAGAACATGTCTAAATTGAGACACATAATTCAATTTACCGCATTGTGTGATCCCAACTATATGACATTCTGGGAAAAGGAAAACTATAGTGACAGTAAAATAATTCACAATTTTCTGGAGGTGGTTGAGTGGGTGAGGCACAGGAGATATTTTAGGGAAGTGGAGCTCTAAGGTTTGATACTATAATTGTGGATATATCACACTATGTATTTGTCAAAATCCAAAATGTTCTCTTGATACAAGATGAGAATTGGACTTTCCCTCTGGAGGTTTCCTCTTCAAAACCTATAACCCCAATCTAGTCATGAGAAAACATCAGACAAATCCCAACTGAGGACATTCTACAAAATATCTGATAAATAACCCTCAAAACTGTCAAGGTCATCAAAAACAAGGAAATTCTGAGAGGCTGTCACAGCCAAAAGGAGCATAAAGAGACATGACATGTAAATGCACCATTATAGCCTGGATTGGATTCTGGTAGAGAAAGGGGTCTTTAGGTAAAAATGAAAGAAATTTGAGTGAAATATAGGCTTAATAATAAAACATATCAATATTAGTTCATTAACTAACTGTATTTTCTTGGCTATTTTTCTGTAAATTAAAACTGTTAAAAAAAGTTTATTTTTAAAAAGTATACCAGCAAAAGATATATCCATCTATGAAATGCTGAGAATAATATATTTCTGTAGGCACCAGAAGGCCATGAGTTCTTCATTTAGCCTGATTATTGCTGGGACAAGTATTCTACTCTGCAGCCTTGCTGCTGCTCACCTACCTATTGGAGGGATGTGGCTGCCATGAGGCTGTGGGCTGGAGAATGAGCAGGACCAAAATGGACTAATGTGATTATGATTCATTCCACACCTATACACTGTGCACAAGGGAAGTTTGTGGACAAAGCAGGACAAGTCTCTGCCCTCGTAAAGCTAAATTTTAGAAGAATAAACAAGAATCAAGGAAACAAATATGTAAATTTATAAAATTCAGATTGTGCCTTGTGACATGAAGACAATAAACTAAGTGACCCCTTTCAGAGAGGGTGTTTGTGAAAGGCTGTTCAGAGAGATTGATACTGAAATGAGTGCAGAAGCCTGAGAGAGCTGCTCATGCAGAGAGAGCGGATGGGGTCCAACCTCTCTTTAAGCTTCCTTTCGAAAAACTTCTCTTAGCATCAGACATAGGGCATTGATCCATTCAAGATGTAGCCACTTCAAAATGACCCAGGTCAAATCTACAGTAAAGACAGTGGAAATTAAACAGTCAAATTTGATAAGAGAAAAGTAGTGTCTGCGTCTAAATACAAGAAAGAATTTCCAAGATAAAGTTTGCATATATCTTAAAACTATGGGATAAAGTGTTGTCTGGCCTAAATGCTTGGTACTTTTTCCTTTTTCTTTCTTTCTTTTTTCTTTTTAGCTATCACTGTGATTGTTAAAAATCAGTATCTCTGCCTGACAATGAGTTGATCTAATTATCTGATCCTTGTGTAAGTGCTGGAAGGATTACATCTGAGCTTCAATTTGTCAATTTTTTTGTCTTAGAATTATTGCAAAATGTTTAAAAATAATTATTAAATGAAAATAGGCCTGTGTTTAAAATCTATTGCCAACTGTTTTTTGTTTGTATGTTAGAGTTATGGAAAAGAATTGTTATGAAAGTTAAATGAGTCAGTTGAAAAGAATGTTTATCATAACTGTTGTTTCATCTAAAAATTGGTGAAGTTAATATGCACACTACTCAAAATGTGAACTCTGTACCACACATTTGTTTTATATCTGTATGAGTGTATTAAGTAACTATAGTGTTATTGTACGAACTGCTTTCTTTAGCCACATTTTAAAATTGGAAATAACACGTGAATCACATATTATCAAAAAATGGTGGTAGTTTCACATAAAATTCTAAATTTTAAACTACATTCATAGAGAAAAATAGATATCACTTTTACTGATAGTCTACTTAGAGTCCAATAATGAAATTGATTTCGAATTTTTCAAATACATTTTCTGCTACTATTGAGATAATCTAACTCTTTTAGTGTGGTGAAGTTTATTAATCAATTTTCTAATAGTAAACCAACCTTGAATTTGTGTAACTTACCTGGGTTGGTCCTCTGTATTACCTTCACTATACACTACTGGATTTGTTTCATTAACACTTTATTTTGAAATTTTTCATCTATCCTCATAAGTAAATTTGTCATGCAATTTTCTTTACCATATAATACTTTGGTTTTGGTCTCAAAATTATACTAGCTCATGAATTGTGTTATACACATCTCCTCTTTTTGGGAGAGTCTGAATAATATCAGAATGAACTCTTTCTCAAATATTTGGTATAAGTTCTATAGCTTTAATAGGCATATCACCATTCTAATTCCCAACAATTTAATTTAGACTTACATTCTTTTTCCTAAATCAACATGGCCTAAGATTTATTGATTTTATTAATTCTGTCAACAAACCAGTTTTAGTCTTTAAAGATTTTCTGTTTTTAAATTAATTTTTGCTTCTAACTTTTTGCTTTTTTTGAAATAGTTGAATTTTACTTATATCCTTTAGTAATTCAGTTTTATATGTTCATTTTGCAATCATGTTATATAACACAGATGCATTTATATATATTGCTGTTTTCCACTCTTATATTTTATGAATTTTTTTTCAGATTCTGTTTCTCTGATATGTTAGTGTGTTTCTCACTTAGTGAAGCATATAAATTCTAGAGATTTCTTCATTCTGACTGAAGAGATAGCATTTTTTCCTTTATTTTTAAAGTTTTAGGTTACAGAATAGTTACATCAAAATATAGGAGATTCCCACATACCACAACCCTCCCCCTCTCACATTTTCCCCTATTAATAGCATCTTACATGAGTATGATACATTTGTTACAATGAACAAATATTGAAGCATTGCCACTAACCATGGTCAATAGTTTACATTATGGTTTACTCTTTGCACCACACAATTTTATAGGTTTTGACAAAATGTGTAATGGCCTCAATTCATCATTGCAAAACCATGCAGATCAATTCCAATGCCTTAAAAATGCCCTATGTTCCACCTGTTCTTTCCTTCTCCTCCCCTCAGAATCTCTGCTAACCACTACCTTTGTATCAATGTTACAAGTTCTTCCCATTACAACAATAATAATAAGTCTGCTTTGGTCCATGGTTTCATTGCCCCCTTACGTTTGTTCATTCCTCAAGCTTGAGGATTTTTGGATGGTGAAGCCTGCCCTGCTTTGGATTGAGAGGGGGCTTAGACCTAATGGGGCAGATGGAAGAAACTGTTTTACTTGCAGTTGTAAATATTCTTTGCTTTTTGGGATGAAGGCTGCCCATCATCATCATTTTGTTCATTGTCCTGGGCGAGTGCTATGAACTGGAGAGTAGATATTGGCTGCAACTCTGCTGAGATTCAGGGCTCAACTAGCATATGCACA
>PVKH010037347.1:0-11474 GCA_004027955.1 Chaetophractus vellerosus | reverse complement strand
TGGCTTGATAGCCTTTTCAAAAATCACTTGACTGTAGATGTGAAGGTCTATTTCTGGGTTCTTGATTTGGTTCCATTGGTCAATATGTCTGTCTTTATGCCAGTACCATGCTGTTTTTTTCCTACTGTCGCTAAGTAATATGCATTAAAGTCGGGAAGTGTGATTCCTCCAACTTCGTTCTTCTTTTTTAAGACATTTTTTACTTTTCGTGATCTCTTACCCTTCCAAATAAATTTGATAATTGGCTTTTCCATTTCTACAAAAAAAAGGCTGTTGGAATTTTTAATGTGATTGCTTCAAATCTGAAAATCACTTTGGGTAGAATTGACATCTTACTGATATTTAGTGTTCCAATCCATGGACATGGCATGCCCTTCTATTTATTTAGTCTTCTTTGGTTTCTTTTAGCAATGTTTTGCAGTTTTCTGAATACAAGTGTGCTTTATGCCTGTAATGGTTAGGCTGATATGTCAACTCGGCCAGGTAATTGTGCCCAGTTGATTGGTCAAGCAAGCACTGAGCTAATTGTAATACAAGGACATTTATGGACTTTTAGTCACCAGTGAGTTTACTGCATAGATAGCTGATTACATCTACATCAATCAGGGAGATTGCTTTCAGCAATGAGTGACTTTATCTAATGAGCTGAATGCCTTAAAAGGGGAACTGATTTCAGCATTGAGAGAATTTCCCAGCTCGTTTTTGGATAGCCAATGCCTCCGGGAAATTCATCAAGAACCTTCACTGGACTTTCGGAGCCCCTGGCTTGCAGCCTGCCTGTGGAACCTGGACTTGTGCATCCCCATGGTCACATGAGAGACTCTTATAAAATCTCACACTATTGACAGATATCTCCTGTTGATTCTGTTTCCCCAGAGAACCCTGACTAATACAATGTCCTTGGTTAAGTTTATTCCTAAATATTTTATTCTTTTAGTCACTATTAAAAATGGAATTTTTTTGGACTTCCTCCTCAGATGGCTCATCAGTAGTGTATAGAAATACTACTGATTTTTGCATATTAGTCTTGTATCCCACCACTTTGCTGAACTCATCTATTATTTCTAATAACTTTGTTGTGGATTTTTCAGAATTTTCTAGATATAGGATCGTATCATCAGCGAATAGAGAAAAGTTTACTTCTTCCTTTCTATTTGGATACTCTTATTTCTTTTTCTTGCCTAATTACTCTAGCAAGAACTTCCAGCACAATACTGAATAACAGTGGTGACTGTGGGTATTCTTGTCTTGTTCTTGATCTCATCAGGAAAGCTCCCAGTCTTTCACCATTCAGTACAATGCTAGCTGTGGGTTTTTCATATATGCACTTTACCATGTTGAGAATGCTTCCTTCTATTCCTATCTTTTGGAATTCTTTATCAAGAAAGGATGCTGTATTTTGTCAATCAAGTGAATCATGTGATTTTTCTTCTTCTATTTATTAATATGGTTTATTACACTAATTGATTTTCATGTGTTGAACCACGCTTGCAGACCTGGGATAAAACCCACTTGATTGTGGTGTCTAATTCTTTTAATGTGCTTTTGGATTCGGTTTGCAAGTATTTTGTTGGGGAATTTTGCATCTATATTCATTAGAGAAATTGGTCTGTAATTTCTTTCTTCATAGTATTTTTATCTGGTTTTAGGATTAGGGTAATATTGGCTTCATAGAATGACTTTGGTAGCATTCCCTTCTGTTCAATTTTTTCTATGAGCTTTGGCATGATTGGTATTAGATCATCTTTGAATGATAGATAGAATTCACCTGTGAAGCCATCTGGTCTTGGGCTTTTCATTTTTTGGAGGATTTTGATAACTTTTCAATCTCTTTACTCATGATAAGTTTGTTGAGGTTTTCTATTTCTTCTAGGGTAAGTGTAGGTTGTTCACGTGTTTCTAGGAGTTTGTCCATTTTATCTACATTGTCTAGTTTGTTGGCATACAGTTGTTCATAGTATCGTCTTATGATCTCACTTATTTCTGCAGGGTCAGTGGTGATGACCTCCTCTCATTTCTCTTTTTATTTATTTGCATCTTCTCTCTCTTTTTTTTTTTGTCAGTCTAAGGGTTTATTGATTTTGTTTATCAAAGTACCAAATTTTGGTTTTGTTGACTCTCTTTCTCTATTTTTTTGTTCTCAATTTCATTTATTTCTGCTGTGATATTTATTATTTCTCTCTTTCAGCTTGGCTTTGGAATTAATCTTCTGTTCTTTTTCTAGTTCCTCCAGGTGTGCAGTTAGGTCTTCAATTTTAGTTCGTTCTTTCTTTCTTTCTCCTTCTTCTTCGTCTTCGTCTTCGTCTTCGTCTTCGTCTTTCTTCTTTTTTAATGTAAGCATTAGGGACTAAAATTTCCTTCCCAGTAACTCCTTTGCTGTATCTCATAGGCTTTAATATGTTGTCTTCTTGTTTACATTTGTCTCAAGATATTTACTGATATCTCTTGCAATTTCTTCTTTGACCCACTGATTATTTAAAAGTGTGTTGTTTAATCTCCATATATTTATGAATGTTCCCTTTTCCCATTTGTTATTTATTTCCAGCTTCACTCCATTATGATTAGAGAAAGTGCTTTGTGTAATTTAAAACATTTTCCATTTATTGAGACCTGTCATGTGACCCAACATATGGTCTATCCTGTAGAATTCTTGAAAAGAATATATATCCTGCTCTTTTAGGGTGTAATGCCCTATAAATGTCTGTTAGGTCTGGCTCATTTATCATATTATTCAAACTCTCTGTTTTCTTATTTATCCTCTGCCCAGATGTTCTAACCAGTGCTGAGAGTGGTGTATTGAAGTCTCCAGCCATTATTGTAGAAGTATCTATTTCCCCTTTCAGTTTTGCCAGTGTGTGCCTCATGTATCTTGGGTCACCCAGGTTAAGTGCATAAATATTTATTATAGTTTTTCTTCTTGGTGAATTGCCCCTTTTATTAATATGTAACGACCTAATTCATCTCTTAAAACAGTTTTGCATTTAAAATCTTTTTTTTCCTGATATTAGTATTGCTACTCCAGATATTTTTCTTGTTTCTATTTGAATGGAATATCTTTTTCCAACCTTTCATTTTCAACCTGATTGTGTCCTTATGTCTGAGGTAAGTCTCTTATAGACAGCATAGAGATGGTTCATATTTTTTTATCCATTCTGTCAGCCTGTGTCTTTTGATTGGAGAATTCAATCCTTCAGTCTTCAGTGTTATTACTGTGAAGGCATCACTTACTTTATCCATTTTATCATTTGGTTTTGCATTGTCTTATCTTACTATTGTCTGTCTTTTTACCCTTTAAGTTACCCTTACTAATAATCTTCATTTCTATTCTCCAAGTCTCTCCCCCTGTCTTTTCCTTTCAGGCTGTAGCACTCCCTTTAGTATCTTTGTTTTTAGCAGTCCCTCCAGATGATTATGATGTGTACTTAGGTTTGAGAATCACTGCTTTAAACTAAAACTAAACTTAAGATAGAAATACTTTGTTGTCTAAAATAGGTTAACTAAGATGGAATCCTTGGCAGATTGTCAGGGTCCTTCCAAAGCACAGTCTCTTCTTGCCATTGCTGTACAAGGAGGTAGAGAACAGTGCAGACAAGAAGGGGCTGGTGCTCTGATGCTATGTAAAGATGTTGAATTGGCTCATGGTTCTAGAGTCCCTGACCTTATCACTTCTCTTAGTTTCTTGATGTACATTTTAGAGTTTCTGCAAAATAGTCCCAAGCCACCAAGTCATTGGTCAGTCTAACCATGGGATATCATCAGTTCTCCAATTATCAGCAAGTACAAAGGAGTGGTGAAGTCAGCTATTGACTGGACTTCAGGCAGCAGGGAAAATGTTGCCATGGTAACATTAATTAGTGACATAAATGACCATAGTTATTTAAAGTATTATCCAAGAAACAGAAAAGAGAAGCTGTAGGAGGGCAATATATGGTTGTTTCTGTTAGCTGAGGCCTCTCCCCATTGTCTCTTTGGAATGAGAACACAGGCATGTTCTAGGTTACAAGATTAGTACAAGAGGTGTTAAATAAGGCCCTAATACTATCTAGGGCAAGAATAGTTCAGAGGTGCCAGACCAAGGGTTTATGTTAGAAAATGCTAGTGTGTGTGCATGTCTGTATGCATGTATATGCACTACAAATATCAAATAGGCTTTTCTTTGTGTACTACCTCATGTTGTATCTTTTAGCCCTATTTCATGCTCATTTTGTATTAATTGATTTTTATTTATTTACTCCATTTTTTTATGCTGCTTTATGAACAAACATAGTAATTAAAATTATTGAGGACTACCTATATGCCAGACACTACTACACCAAACACTTTCCTTGCATTTTCTCAATTGATCCCCATAGCATCCTGAGTAAGACACTATTATTTACCCATTTTACAGATGAAAAATCTATGACTTGTTACATAATTTCCAGACTTAAGTGGCTGGGATGGAATTCAAACTCTGATCTCTCTGACCATAAAGTGTGTGCTCTTTTTAAAAATATATATATTCTATTTCTTCATGTATATTTTTAAAAGCTTAAAAATAAATCAAACTATTAAGTAGGGTATCACCAGGTGGTAGAATTATGGATTATTATCTACTTTTTGTATTTGCTTGATATATTCAAAATTTTCCACAGCGAAAATGGTTTTTTTGTTTTATTTTATTTTATTATTTATTTATTCCCACCCACCCCCATTGTTTTCAACTTTTTTTAGGAGGCATTGGGAACTGAACCTGGGCCCTCCCATATGGGAAGGAGGCGCCCAATCACTTGAGCCACCTCCACTTCCTGCTTGTTGTGTCTCTCATTGTGTTTCCTCATTGCGTCATCATCTTGTTGTGTCAGCTTGCCATGGCAGCCCTTCATATCAGCTCGCTGTCTTGCTTGTCTTCTCTAGGAGGCACTGGGAACTGAACCTGGGACCTCCCATGTGGTAGGCAGGCACCCAACTGCTTGAGCCACATTGCTTCCTGAAAATCTGTTTTATCATAGCTTTTTTTTTTTTTGGGTGGTGGGGTTGGGGGCTCAGGGAAATAGAGAGCACTTGGAGCTTGAAGACTATTAGCACCTCTCATTAGGGCACCTACATTTGCCAATTTTGAGAGAAGGTGGTGGATTGATCATAAGTTACCTCTCCTGTACATATTTCCTAGATAGCCCAGTGAGAAACAGGAATTTATTTTACCCTTTGCCTCCTTGGAGAAAGCTTAGCTGGTGAAGCTATTCACTGGGAAAGGCTTTAGATCCCAGGGGTCTCAGAAGGGGCCTGAGAGCTGGATTGTGTGGCAGTCACTCCTGGCCAAGGATGTCATTCTCCCAAATTGGGAGTCTTCTGGTTCTCCCAAGGCATTAGCATTGCTCAGCATTGTACCTGCTCAATTCTACCCTAGAAAACCTAGTCTAGTGCTCATGGAAGTATACAAGCTCAATTAATGTTGTGCCCTACATCCCGGCTCACCCTCTCTCTTTTTTTAAAAGCTTTTTTTAAATTGTGGTAACATATAGACAACCTGAAATTTCCCATTTTAGCCACTTTCAAGTGTACAATTCAGTGGTATTAATTACATTTACAATGTTGGGCTACCATCACACCATCCATTACTAGAACCTTTTTCATGAACCCAAACAGAAACTTTGTACCCATTAAGCAATAACTTCCCTTTTCCCTGCTTTTCCCTCCTCTGGCACCTGGTAACCTTTAATCTACTTTTTTCTGTCTCTCTGAATTTGCGTATTCTTGGTGTTACATATAATTGGAACCATACAATATTTATCCCTTTGTAGCTAACTTAATTCATTCAACATGATGTCTTCGGTGTTCATCCATATCATAACATGTATCAGAACTTTATTCCTTTCTAGGGCTGAATAATATTCCATTGTATGTATATACCATTTTTTAGTTATCCATTTGTCTGTCGATGGACACTTGGATTGCTTCCACCTTTTGGTTATTGTAAATATTGTTGCTATGAACTTTGTTGTATAAATATCCGTTCGAGTCCCTGTTTTCAGTTCTTTTGAGCAAAGTTTGTGTTCTTACTAAATATAAGAGAATGCCAGTCATTTGCTTTTCATCTAATGGGCAGCATAGAATATTTATTCTCTAGTTCTTTTAAAATAAAATTACTTTGAACTCTGCTTAATAGTTAGAAATACTAGAAATGAAGGATTTGAATCAATTAAGTCTTCTAGACATTGTGAATTTTGCCCCTGAATTAAATCAACCAATCAGAGAGTCTCACACTTGGACCCTGTCACTTTAGACTTTCTCTTACTGAGTTATGCTTTTCTCCCCTGAACTAGGTTTCTGTTTGGTGTTCTGTTGCACAGAAGTCCCACAATTTATATAATCAGTCCCCTATTGATAAATATTTAGGTTGCCTCCAATCTTTTGCTATTATAATGCTGTAGTGAACATTCTGTTCCTTACTTTTTTGTACACATGCATAATTATATCTGCAGAATAGATTCATAGAAGCAGACTTATTAGATAAAGGTTGGACTGATTTGTAATTACCAAAGTGTATGGCGGGGAAGCAGAGGTGGCTCAAGCAGTTGGGCACCCGCCTACCACATGGGAGGTCCCAGGTTTGGGTCCCAGTGCCTCCTAAAGAAGACGAGCAAGACAGAGAGCTGGCACGACGAGCTGATGCAAGGAAATGACGCAATGAGATAATGCAAAAAGATGATGCAATGAAGAGATTCAACAAGAAAACACAATGAGAGACACAACAAATGGGAGCAGAGGTGGCTCAAACCATTGGGTGCCTCCTTCCACATGGGAGTTTCCGGGTTCAGTTTCTGGTGCCTCCTAAAAAGAAGACAAGCACACAACGAACAGATAGCGAGCACAAACAACGGGGGTGAGGGGGAGAAATTAATAAATAAAAATAAACCTTCAAAAAAGTGTATAGAGTTTTGGGGTATCTTTTTCCACAATTTTCTCGGCCCTCTCCAATCAAACTTTTTGATATCTGATATCTCATTTTAATTTGTATATCTCAATTCACAAGGAAGACTGGACATTATCTAATATGTTAATAAGCCATTTTTGTGCTTACCTTTTCTACCCTAATGTACTTATCAGCCAACTCAAATCATTTTTGGAAGAAAGCAGGAGTAGATATATATATTTTTTTCATTATTTTTAAATGAAATTTGCAATATTCTACCAAATAGAACACTCTTAGCTAACATTTAGTCTCTTTTTTCAATTTGGAAATGATGTAATGAAGAGATTTTTAGTACTCGGTGTTTTAAAATATTTTAAATTGTGACATCAAGCAGATCGTTCTCATTTCTTAATGATTTTTGTTTATCCTTTTTAGATTGATTTTTCCACAGTAAAAAATGTGATTGCAGATAAATATATAGTGTCTACTTTGCAAAGGTGGCATCTAAATGTGCTGTGTTTGAATTTCCGTGGTTGTCATCTCCGAATTAAAACTTTGAAATCTGTCAGTAAGTATGCTCCATTACAACTCTTTTTCTCATTTTCCTGTATTCTGATTAAAGAAATATAAGGTGTAAATAAAATGAAAAGCTCAGTTAGTCTTAAGGTGATAAGAATTTCAATTACAACCATTTAAAAAGTTTATGATATGGTCAGCTCTTACTGGATTATATGCCCTGGGAGTTGGAACTCTGGCCATTCTCCTCTGAATGCTTTTTTGTTTTTCGGTCTAGTATTTGTGTTCTATCTATGTACCTAGTTGTTATCAATGTATCAACTAAAAAATGGGATATATTCTCATTTAAAAATTCTAATAGAGAATAAAAGCAAACGTCCCCATCCCTTAACCTCCTTCAAACCCATTCCCTTACTCAAAGGTACCCACTGTATCAGTTTTCTAAGTGTTTTTCTAAAATACATGTACATATTCATATATGTGATTTAAATGCATACTTTTAATTTTTAACATTAAGGGAATTATGCTCTATATATTCTATCTATCTATCTATCTATATATATATTTTTTACCTCCTTGAAACCAATCCTTGTCAGGACAAACAGACTTATTGAATTATTTTAAAATAATGCAGGCATTTTCCATTTTATGGATGCACCATAATCTATTTAACCTTCTTGCTGTTGATGGATATTGAGGCTATTTCCAATTTTTTCTCAAGCTACTCTGTGCTTTCATTGTGATATTTGTTTTAACCTATATATCCTTTGAGCTACATTTTTTATTTTCCAAATTTATTCCTGGAAATGAGAGAAGAGGTATATTTTTAAAAATATACACCTATAATCATCCAGGATAATGAGAAAGAACACATGTGTAAATATCAACATGGATAGGTCTGAAAAAAATTAATGGATGAGAGCAAGTTGCAGAATGATATATATATATATAAAATATTATTTGTATATAGTTTTTCAATGTGGAAAATAACATATAGTTTAATTTTTTAGTTTAAAATAATTTTAAGGATACATGCACATATAACAAAATATGCATGGGAATGAAAAACTCCAAATGCAAAATAGTAGAGAGTTGTATGAAATGGGAAAAGAGGTATACAAGGAGTTTCAACTATATCTATAATTTTTTCATTGAAAAATAAAGAAAATATACAAAATAAGTGGAATAATTCTGATTGTTTATTTCTGATGCTGTAGAAAGCTTAGCTTTTTGTATATGATGTTATTGTATCTGACCACATATTAAACTTTCTTCTTGGTTTTAATAGTTGGTCAGTTGGTTCTCTAGACTGTTTTAGGTAGACTATCAAATCATTTGTGAATACTGACAATTTATTTTCATTTTTTCCTGTTCACATATTCACACACCCCCTCATTTGTTATATTGCTTAGGACTGCCTTTGCATTTTTGAAAAGTGGCAGTGATATGAGGCCTCTTGTCTTGTTCTTGAATCCTTTTCAAAAATTTTTAGTGAGAATAGCTCTAATATTAAAATATCTTTGAATTTCTGGGACACACCAACTTGAAAATGTAACGCTGCTCCCTCTTTTGTAATTGCCGTCTCCTGCATGTTCCTCATCTAAATTGGTCACACTGGCTTTTGGGTCTTTAGGATTCTTAATTTCTGATCTACCAAGATCATTCCTACTTTGTTTTCTAGGCATATTATGGATTTTTAAAAAATATATATCTATTAATTAATTTCTTTGAAATGGGGCAGAAGAGGAAAGCTGACACCTAGGCTTAATCTGTCATCTCAAAACAATTTATTATTACTTTTTAAAAATTTATTTTTTTATTACTTTTGTAGTAAAAAGAAGTTAACAAAATAATTGGAAACCGTAATGTGTTAGCCGCCAAATCTCTCTCTATGTATATATATATTTATATATATATTTGGTAACATCAAGGAATTAAAAGGGAAATATACTATTAAAGGAAATCTACATTCTCTGAAGAAAGAAAATGGACTCAAGATGCAACATTCAGGATTTTAGTTTGACCTTAGGACAATTTTCACAATAGCAATGGTGGTTGAACAGTGGTATGAGTTTCTGAGGAATGTCAAGGCATGTGTATCTGGAAGCTATTATTAAGGTAAAGGTACTTTTAAAAGTCCTTACTGTGAACTTTGTGTGGCAAGATTTTAAATCATGCATACGTGTGCAGAGGAGATACCCATAAATTCCACTGTTTTCTTCTGGATGATATCTTTGGCTCAATATGGTTAAATTCTGGAGAGTGAAATAAAATGAAACAGATTGTAAATAGTAAATTTGATTGGAAACTCGGGCATTGTGATCAGAATATTCTATTTAGGATTTTTATATTACTCAACATCTAACAAGTAAGATTGTTTATTTGTTGACACAATCCATAGAAATAGAATAAAATTGTTATTAATTTGAATAGTTTTACTTGTCATAGATATTTGCTCCATCCTTATTTATTATAGTTTAATAACTGTGTGGGGACAGGTAGGTCCCTAAATGGAAAATTTGAGTTTCTTTAAAGTACTGGAATACCATATTTGACATGTATTAAATTAGAGATACTAGGTTATAGGTGTTTTTAAAATTGTAGATGCCTACCCTTTTCATCTTGTTATTAATTTTGACCAATAGCAAAATCTGGAAATGCTTGAAATTTTTAGCTTCTATGAATAGAAAAAGCCAGACAGGATAACCAATGAAAGGGTGAAAGGTTTATTTTTAGCTTTATGTTAATCATGTATAGAGAAGATATGTGAGTTACATTTACCCTCAAAATAGGGAAAAAAGATGGAAAATTCATAGGGTACTCATAACCTTAAAAAATTCATTCCTGACATTCCTAAGTAGCATGGGGCTTAATAGCACAGGCTTTGGGGTCAGTCAGGTCTGGGTCAAGTGCAGGCTGGGCCACTCCCTTGTTGGGATGTTGTGAGGATTAAAAAGGTAATGCAAATAAAATGACAGTGACCAGTGTTTGCATATAGTAGTGCACAATAAATGTTATGTTTTTTTCTTATTGTATTTGTAATACCACTTTACAGGGTTGTGAGGATTGATTTCAAGTATATATTAAATGCTTAGCTCAGTGTCTAGCACATTGTAAATGCTCAATAGTTATCAATAACTGTTGTCTTCTTTCTCTTCTCCTGGTTCTCCTTCTTCCCCTCCCTTTTCTTATCATATCCAAATAAATGTTATTATATTTAGAGATACAGGAACCTAAAGCAGAAGTCTGACTCTGTGACAGAACCCATAGACCAAGGAAGCAGAAAATGGCCGTTTTGGAGTGTATACGGTTCTGCTAGGGTCCTCACCGTGTAGGTGAAGGTTAGGTGGATCTTCCTTGGGATCCTTTTGCTTTTGTGTGAATTGAGAGGACAGATATCAAAAAGCAAAGTGCCCAATAATTTAAGACAGGTAGAAATGGAACACAATTTGGGGAATTAGAAAAGATAGAGGCAAAAATGAAAATAAGAGGAATCTGGATCAAATACTACAAACCTTCCATAGAGCTTTTACCTGCTACCACATGAAGACTTTTCCCTGATGCCTAGGCACAAAGCCCACTGGCAAGTGTGAGATGGAGAGGAAATGGGGGTTGGGGGGAGGGCAACATGAGGTTGTAACTTGTATAGAGAGGGCAGAGAAGGTCATTTAATGAAAATGCCTATATCAAATTCTCTGCTATGCAATAGGCAAATTGACCATATATTCATTATATCAGGTAATGATATATCAAAAATATATCATATTTATATCTTATATCTTAGGTAGTTTATATTTGTCTCTGAAGACCAATATAGCCTAAAATATTTTCCTAAGTTAAATTTTTTATATTTTATTGTTCTTAAAAATATATTATTTAGTATATATCAGAAGTGAAATTCTTAGTACAAATGTCTTTATTATGGAAACAATTAAGCATACAAGCCTGAGTAGACCTTTATCCCCCCCACCCCATGGCTCCCTCATCTCTTTGCTTGTTGTTTTTTGCTCATTATTTGTGCTCGTTGTCTGCTTGTTGTTTTTTCGCTTGTTGTCTGCTCATT
>PVKH010037346.1:0-11474 GCA_004027955.1 Chaetophractus vellerosus | reverse complement strand
AATTTTGGGAGGGGCCAAGGGTGAGGTATATGGGAGTCCCCTATATTTTCGATGAAATTTTTATGTAATATAAAGCTTCTTTCAAAATAAAATTAAGAAGAAAAAAACACTGTAGGTATTTTGAAGCCCAGGTATCAGAAAGTGTAGTGACCTTTATATAGGGTTGCCAGATTTAGTAGATAAATACAGGATGCCCAGTTATATTTGAATTTCAGGTCAACAACACATTTTTCAGTATGAGTACATCCCAAATATTTCATAGGTCATACTTATGCTAAAAAGGATATATTAGTTGTTTATCTGAAAGTAAAATCTTACTGGACATCCTGTATTTTTTATGGGCACCGTACCTGTATATTCAATGTATTCCTAGAGGCAGATATCTTCAGCTGAGCCCACTAACAGCCTTAGTTTAAGGTAGCAGGTCTTCTGAAACAAGCCATTTGTCATCTTTTTAAATTAATTGACAAAGATAATTGATAAAATGTTTCCTTCGGGCTTCAGTCCAGGAGCAGGAATGTCCTGCATCCTCAATTATTGCCTAACCTCTATAGAATAGATAAAATTCAGGGCTAAAAGGATTTTTTTAACCTCTTCTCAAATTGAAGATAGATTCAAAGATCCTTTACATATTCATTTATGAATGCCTGTTTATATGTGAAATTTACAATTACATATTACTTGACTCTTTCTGTTTTTGGGTTGTGAGCAGCACACTTGTGCTGATAAACTTGCTTAGCAAATAAAGAACAAAGCCTTAATGTGCGGTAACCAGGACAGGTGAAAATTTTCGATTCAGCTTGGATTTGGCTAAGCCTGTTGCTCCTAAATGTCTCTTTTTGAGACTTTTCAAACTTGAATTTCCAAAAATATGCTTTGCATAATGAACTTCAGAGAATCCATTCTTCATTTATGGCATTTATTCATGCGATAAAGCCCACAAAGCTATCTTTAATTATTACTGTATAGGATATCCCGTTATCTTTAATTATCACTGCCGAATGGTTGCAAAATCAAATACTGCTGGCAATCAAGAGTCATTATACAATAGCATGATTGCATCTGTTCATATTAACAGATAAGCACAGAAAATCAAAACAGTGTCTGATTTAACCACTAAAACTGTCTGAACAAAATATTGTATCTAGCGCTCTTAATATCTTGCAGTGACTTTGATCTGATTAAAGTCCAAGGAAACATAACCACAGATGCAAATGTTCTGGTGTTTCTGAAATTAATATTGCTGAATTTCACTGGACTGAATTGCTGGAATCCGAGTGAAGCAGAAGTGATTATAGGCACAGTATAAACTTATGAGAGGAGGATATCTAAATCTCTGAGGCCGCAGGTGCAGGATTATAGCAAAACCCCACTGAAACATTCAGTGTTCTGTTTAAATACCCCAGTACAAAATTAATTAGGCAGTTGATCACATAATAAAACTATGATGGATGATCTAATGGAAACTAGCATCTCAGAGTCAATAATGAACTTGATTCTCTTATTAGATGCAGCTGATTTTCAGTTCTGCCATTTACAAGATTTGTGTGTATAATAGAAGATGGAAAAAAAGATGGGAGATTTCTATTTTGAAAATGAGAACTCAGTTACAGTATTTATCTCTGTTGGAAACTATAATATGTAAGCAATGTAGAATTTGTAGATAGACATATCTGCGAGTAATCTCTAAGATACTTGGCTGAAAAGCACATCAAAGAACAGGGAAATAATGAGACAGACTCCAGCTGTTGGATTCCTACAGCTTTTGATTTGTGCTCTACTAGAAACTCCAGGTTTTGATCCTGTGTTGATTATTTCCATGGTACTGAAGTTGATTTGTGCATTATTTAAAAACAGACAGTAGGCAGCAAACAAGGAAGAGTTTGCAAACTACATCTTGAAAGACATTTTGTTTCCGTCTTGTCATATATTGCATTCCATTTTGGGGGCTCTGTTGATGTGCCTGGCTACCTGTGGTGAAACACACACTAAAAGTGGAGAAGGTGCAGAACAGAGCTCATTAAAGCTTTTAAAAATGCAACTAAAGTGACCATGGGATTCTGGGACTAGAGGATATGCATGTTCCACATGGACCATGTTGATTTTCAATTTTATAGAACTGTGGAAATTATGACAAGAGGCTGAGGACACCTGCCCACTTTGCAACCAGAATATTTCCTCAAGACAGATACTTTGTAGTTAAAATTTATTTAAAACTCCTTCAGCCCTGGGAACCCCTCTCTGAGACCCATGGCTTCAGGTTGTTCTTGCTGAAAAGCCATCAAATGTAGTCAAAGATTATCATTATTTCTTTCCTTAAACCATGTTTCATTTTCTAATTAGCAAGCAAGAGGAAATTTTACAAACTCATTAGCATGATTTTCTGGAGAATTCTTTCCCAAACTGTTTTTGTGTTCTAGTAATAACAGAATAACATCTGCAAAGTAAGAGCCCATGGTATCTGGTGCTGTTAAGCTTGGTGGTATGTTATTTTTCCTACTCTCAATTTCCTATAAGTCAAATGATGTCCAGAAACCAATGTTTTTTTAATTTTTAATTTTTTTCAAGCTGGATTTCTTTTGGTTGGGTCCAGGATTATAGATGGTGACTTGTTTTGGTAGAGTGTAGATTGGTATCACTGCCCAGGAGAAGAAAATCTAGTTGGCAAGTGGGCTTCTTGATTTATTTATTTGTGAGCAAGTCCCATCCTTTGTTCATCCCTTCTTTTTCTTCCTCATTTTGTTCCTTATTTTGTCATCTTCCATTGACGTAGGCACAAAACCAAACAGACATACCCATAAATGCAAATTACTGGACCAGCTACTTTCTGGATTAGTGAAAGAAATTATTTAAGGGTTATTTTTAGGCAAGTAATCAAAAGTGATCAGCTTATGTGACTCGGAGAGAGCGCTCAATGATCAATGCACAGTTCTCAGAGTGTGTTGGAGACCACTGTTTGAAATAATGATCTAACCTCCTCCTTATCAATAATCAGTTTCTCCCTCCTCATTTAATCCCTCTTGCTTAGGTTGCCAATATACAGTGCTTGGATGCTTTCTTAATAAATAAAATATGTGAGAAATACAAGGAAGTTCATGGGCACAAGTCACGAATATTTGGGGGTCACAGCTGTCTTCGGGCTTAGGCAAAATACAAAAATTAAAAGACTATTCCCTATCCTCAAAGAACTTTAAATCTAGCTGAAGTCAGTAAAACAAGTCAGAGCTGTCAAACAAAAGCTGAAATAAACTAAGCAAATTCTGAAACTTTGAAGAACGCAATAAAATATCATGAGATTAAATGGAAAATTATTTGTTCCAAGAAGGTAGAATTAAATGCAGATTAATATAATTTTTAAAACCTCATATAAGTGATTGAAACCTATGCTCAGCTGAGAAAGAGAAATAAATTTGAATATCTTCCAAAAAAGCTGTAGAGAAATCCTCTGAATTATTGTGTCAATCTTGATACAATAGATAATTTTAAAAAGTAATTTTTTATTGCATAAGAAATGTTATTTTTAGAAAGAAAACATTATAAAATGCAGAAAAGAAAAAAGAGGAAATAGCATAACCTCAAAAGTGAAAGAGGAAACCTCACATTATTTGGTATATGTTTTCCTGGTGGTAATATATATATAGTTTGCAAACATAGAGAACGTATTAGTCAGGATAGGATAGATTATGCTGTAGAGACAAATTCCCAAATTTTATTGGCTCAACACACAAATGTTTCTCATTCACATCATATGGCTAATGCAGGTTGGCAAGGGCTCTGCTTCCCATAGTTAGAGTCTTAGTATGTTGGAGACTCCACCATACACTAGCTGAGTTGTTTCAAACACATGACCTCCTACTTGCTGTGACTGAGTGAGAGAAGGCAGGAGGCTCATGCAGGATGTTTCTATGAATCAGGCGTGAAAGTCACCTATATGACTTCTGTCACATGGTCCCAAATTTACTGCAAAATAAATTGATAAATGTAGTCTTTCTATATGCTCAGGAGGGGTAAATGGTAAAAGGATTTAGAAATAATACAGACTGGTCTTTATCCCCTCCTATATAAATAGTTTTGGACAAAATTTGGATCAGTCTGTTTTACCTTGATTTGAATTAGGGAATTATGACTATACATTTTAAATGTTTGCAGCATATTTCATTGTTTAAATAGTCTACCTTTTATTCAATATCTTCCTTATTGTTGGACATTGAAATTCCAGATGATTTTATATGTTAAATGTAGCAGCATAAGGTAGTTACTTAGAGTGTGGCTTATCTGTCCAAAGGATTTCTATTTGAAATCTTTGACTACTTTCCTTACCAGCTCAATGATTGTGGGCATTCACATGTGTATATTTGTTTAGATTAAATTATCTATTAAATTGAGGCAATAATATCCACCTCATGTACTACTTTAAGGAGTAAATAGAATAATTGAAGGTAGTTGGTCTATGGACTGCTATTAATAGTGTAATCCCAGCATCATCGTTAGTACTGGTAATATTTATGGTCGTAGTGGTGGTGGTTTCTTGTGTTTCTCCTCAGTTCACAAGCACCTGTTATTGCATGGAGCTCCTATATGAACACAAACATAGAGATTGAGGCTAAGGAGTTTTCTTCCAACTCAACAATTATGATCCTTCCATGAAATCTTGCCACAATTTAGTCTTTTTATTTTATTTTATTTATTATTTTTTTTATTTTTAATTAAATTTTTAAAAAATATACATAGATTACATAAATGTTACACAAAAATTATAGGGGTACCCATATGTCCCACCTCCCACACCTCCCACAACCTCCCACATATACATCCTTCATCAGTATGGCACAACACCTGCAATAGATATACACATTTTGGGGCTTTGCCACTAAGCATGGACCATAGTTCACATTGTAGACCACACTCCCTCCCACACAGTTTTACAGGTTATATGATGATATAAAAGGGGCTATATCTCTCATTGCAATGTCACTCAGGATAATTCCCAAGTCCCAAAAAAGCCCCTGTATTCCAACTGCTTTTCCCTCTCCCTGCCCCCAAAACATACAGTGGCCACTGGCTCCACATAATGTTGTAATTTCTTCCATTGCATGAATCACAATAAATCTATAACAGAATAGCAGTAAGTCCAGTCTAGTCCATAGCTCTTCCCCCAATCCTGAGGAGTCTGGGATGATGATATCCACTCCTCGTCCAAGTGAGAGGGGGCTTATATCCCATGCATAAGATGGATAGATCATCTCTATTGCTCATGCAGTCCAAAGAGGGTTTTGTGATGGCTCATATTTAGAAGGAATCTGAAATATGGAAGAGTACTATGATTATATATTGTAACAATGCTATGCTGTTCCTAACATGGCTAGCTACTGTCCTCTGAGAGAAGAAATGGACTGCTATATGGTGTTTTAAAGCAAAGAGTCTCTGAATTACAAAGGCATTTTTATAAGTGCATTTACCATAGCAGTGTTTATAATAGTAAAAACATGGAAACAAATCTAATTGATCATTAGTAGTAGAGGAAGTAAATTGTGGAGCACAACACTAAATAGAATATGATATAGGCATTTACAAGGAAAAATTTGGTTTGTATGTCATCCATTGATGAAGAAATATTTCTACAGCATAGTTTATTATTTTCTCAGTCTCAAGTCTATTCCTATGTTCTTCCTTACTGTCTTCTTTTGAATTAAGCAAATATTTTCTAGTGTAACTGTTTAATTCCTTTAATCATTTTTTCCACTATAATTTTTAAGTTATTTTATTGATGGTTGCTCTAGGGCTTAACATGTACATCTCATCAGATTCTACTTCAGGTTAATAACTTAATTCCAGTGAGATGAAGAAATGTTACTCTTATATTTCTAAATTCCCTCTTCCCCCACTTTTGTATTTTTAGTGTCATATGTAATATATCTATATGTGTTAAGAACTAAACAACTTATAATTATTTCTTTGTATTCTATTATGTCTTTTAAAGAAGCTGAGAGAATAAAGAAGAGAAATATGTTAAAATAGAGTTTGTTATATTAACCTTCTTTTTACTATTGGAATTGCTTTTATTTGTTCCTGTGCAGTGGAGTTACTTTTTGGACTATTAAAAATAAATCTGCCATAAGCATGCAGTTGTAAAATGGTGGAGTTGGAAGTTTTACCGATTGCCCCCCTCCAATAGAAAATGGAATGAGCTGGATAAAGGGATTGGAATTAGCTGGATGGTAATCCTGGAACCAGATTGGAAATTTATAATAACTACATGAATGCCAGAAGAAGCAAGAGTCAGGAGTTCAGCTTTTGTAAAGATGCACTTAAGTTACTTGGGGAGATTTTGATCCTTAAGGGTCTTCATTTTTAAGAATTGTTAGGTGGGACCAAAACAGTGCCCAATTTTGGACTAATTATTCCCCACAACGTTGGCAAGTCTCTTCTCCTTACTCTAATTGATGATCCACGAATTGAGGAGATAAAACTACTCCCAGCCCTGTGTGATGACTCCTTTTAAGTGGTTCTTTTCTCGGGTCTCTGGTAATTTCCTCAGAAACACTCACTGATCAGCACTCAGCTAAGCACCTAAGAGAAACCCTCAGTAGATCCCTGTTGTTCCCTCTGTATACAACTAACTCCCACTCCTTCCCCCCGCCCCCCATTCTGTCCTGCCGATTCCAGAATTCTAGTTATTGGCTTGATCCTCTCAGAATCACAGTTCTATCTTCATAGATGTAAGGGTCAATTTCTGAACTCTCAATTTGATCCCAGTGGTCAATCTGTCTATCTTTATGCCAGTACCAAGCTGTTTTTACCACGATAGTTAAGTAATTTGCTTTAAAGTCAGGAAGTGAGAGTCCTCTAATTTTATTCTTTTTAAATATTGTTTTGGCTATTTGTGGGCCCTTGCCCTTCCAAATAAATTTGGTAATTGGCTTTTCCATTTTTTTCAAGAAAAAGAAAAAGGAAAAAGACTGTTGGAAGTTTTATTGGGATTGTGTTGAATTCATAAAATAATTTGGGTAAATTTGACATCTTAAAGATATTTGGTCTTCCAACCCATGAACATGGAACTTCCTTCCATTTATTTAGGTCCCCTTGCCCTTGATGGGTTTCTTCTAGCAATATTTTTGCATATAGGTTCTTTATGTCCTTGGTTATATTTATTCCTAAATATTTTATTCTTCTAGTTGCTATTATAAATGGTATTTTTAAAAATTTCCTCCTCAGATTGCTCATCAGTAGTGTATAGAAATGCTACTGATTTTTGTGAATTAATCTTGTTCCCTGCCACTTTTCTGAACTCATTTCTTAGCGCTAGAAGCTTTATTGTGGGCTTTTCGAGATTTTCTAGGTATAGAATCATATCATCAGCAAATAGCAAAAGTTTTACTTCTTCCTTTCCTTTTTGCATACCTTTTATTTGTTTTCCTTGCCTAATTGCACTAGCTAGGACTTCTAGCACAATATTGAATTAACAGTGGTGACAGTGGGCATCCTTGTCTTGTTCCCAATCTTGGCAAGAAAGTATTCAGTCTTTCACCATTGAGTACAATGTTAGCTTTGGGTTTTTCATATATCCACTTTATCATGTTGAGAAAGTTTCCTTCTATTCCTTCTTTTTGGAATATTTTTATCAAGGCATTTTGTCAAATGCCTTTTCTGTGTCACTTGAGATAATCATGTGATATTCTTTCCTTCAATTTATTAATGTGGTGTATTACACTGATAGGTTTTCTTATGTTGAACCAACCTTGCATACCAGGAATAAAACCCATTTGACTGTGATGTAGAATTCTTTTAATGTGCTTTTAGATTTGATTAGAAGTATTTTGTTGAGGATTTTTGCATCTATATGCATTAGAGAAATTGTTCTATAATTTTCTTTTTTTGTAAAATCGTTATCTGGTTTTGGTATTAGGGTAATGCTGGCTCCATAGAATGAGTTTGATCACATTCTCTCCTGTTCAATTTTTTGGAAGAGTTTGAGCAAGACTGTGATTAAATATTATTTAAATGATTGGTAGAATTCACCTGTGAAGCCATCTGGTCCCGGGCTTTTAATTTTTTTGTAGTTTTTTGATGACTGTTTTAATCTCTTTACTTGTGATTGGCTTGTTGAGGTGTCTTCTCTTTCTTCTAAGGTCAGTGTAGATTGTTCATGTGTTTCTATGTATTTGTCCATTTCATCTAATTTGTCTAGTTTAGTGGTATACAGTTGTTCATAGTATCCTCTTATAATCTCTTTTATTTCTGTGGATTCACTAGTAATGCCCTGCCTTGTTTCTGATTTTATTTATTTGCATCCTCTTTTTTGCCTTTGTCAGTCTAGCTAAAGGTTTGATTTTCTTGTCTACTTGAAGAACCATTGTGGCAGTATGAGATTATTTATGAATTCCAAAAAGAGAGATTATGTTTGTAAACTGGTCTGTTCCTCTAGGCCTGATACCGTTTGATTGTATTAGATTCAGCTGAGATGTCTTTGATTAAATTATATTAAGATTACGGCTTTGGTTTGACCATGTCAGTAGAGTGTTACTCAGTTTAAGTCCCCTTACCCTTGGTGGGCTATATAAATGTTACACTCCCTCAAGAAGACACACAGAAGAAGTCACAGAAAGAAAGAGAGCTCCATAGACATGGCAGAGGAGAGAACTTTGATTCTGTGGCCCCTGGAAGAGAGATGAGCTGTTTTCCTGATAGTTTGCAGCTGAAGAGAACAGAGCAGCTGAGCTGAGGAATCCAGGAAAGAAACAAACCCTATGCTAGTCTACGGCTGAGATCAGAAGAAGCTGGGCCCATGGAGCCTTAAGAGGAAGAAGGAAGGAGAGACCAGGTCTGCCATCTTACTATAACATGTGGCAACTGACTTGGGTGAGAAAGTACCTCTTTTGGTACCTTGAGTTGGACTCTTAAGGGCCTTGTAACTGTAAGCTTTTACCCCAAATAAATACCCTTTATAAAAACCAACAGATTTCTGGTACTTTACATTAGCACCTCTTTGACTAAGAGAACCATGTTTTTGTTTTGTTGATTCTTTCTATTTCTTGTTGTTCTCAATTTCCTTTATTTCTGCTCTAATCCTGTTATTTCTTTCCTTCTTCTTGTTTTGGGGCTAGTTTGCTATTCTTTTTCTAGTTCCTCTAGGTGTGCCATTAGGTCTTTGATTTTAGTTCTTTTTAATGTATGCAATGAGGGCTATAAATTTCCCTCTCAGCACTTACTTCGCTGCATCCTATAGATTTTGATATGTTGTGTTCTCATTTTCATTCATCTCAAGATATTTACTGATTTCTCTTGCAATTTATTCCTTGACCCACTGGTTGTTTGAGTATGTTTAATCTGCATATATTAGTGAATTTCCCCTTTTTCTGTCTGTTATTATTTCCAGCTTCATTCCATAATGATCACAGTGTAGGTGCTTTGCATAATTTCAATGTTTTTAAATTCATTGAGTCTTGTTTTGTGAGCGAACATATATCCTATCCTGGAGGGAGACCCATGAGCCCTTGGGAAGAAAGTATATCCTGCTCTTTGGGCATGCAATGTTCCACATATGTCTCTTAGGTCTAGTTCATTTATCATATTATTCAAGTTCTCTCTTTGCTTATTTATCCACTCTCCAGATGTTCTATCCAATGATGAGAGTGATATGTTGAATCTCTATTATTGTGGAAAGGTACCTATTTCTTCCTTCAGTTTTGCCAGTGTTTGCCTCATGTATTTTGGGTTACCCAGGTTAGGTGTATAAATATTTATGATTATTACTTCTTGGTAAATTTTCCCTGTTGTTAATATATAATGACCTCTTCATCTCTTATAACAGTTTTGCCTTTAAAATCTATTTTGTCCAGTATTGATATATTGCTATATCTACTCCAGCTTTTTTTTTTGGGGGGGGTTACTTATTTTTGTGGAGAATCTTTTTCCAAATTTACACTTTCAGCCTATTTGTGTTCTTGCATTTAAGGTGAGTTTCTTGTAGACAACATATAGATGGCTCATTTATATATATGTATATATAATCCATTCTGCCAGTCTGTGTATTTTGATTGGGGAGTTCAGTCCATTGATATTCAATGTTATTACTATAAAGGCATTTCTTACTTCATCTGTTTTTATCCTTTGGCTTTCCATTTTCATTTCTTACTTTCCAGACCTTTTGTCCTTTTAGTTATGCTTTCTAATATCTTCATTTCTACACCCTTCTCCAAGCCTCTCTCTCCTGTCTTTTCCTTTTTAAGCCTGCAGCACTCCCTTTAGAATTTCTTGTAAGTCCCTTCTCTTGGTGACAAAATCTCTCAGTTTCTGTTTAGATCTTAAACTTATATCTTTTTTTTTTTTTTTGAGGTACCAGGAGCTGGGGAATGAACCCAGGACCTCATATGTGGGAAGCTGGCACTCAACCATTGAGCCACATTTGTTTCCCTGAGTTTTTTATTTTTTCCATTTGTTTTGCTTATTGTTTGTTTTTGTTTTTCAGGAGGCACCGGAAACTGAACCTGGGATCTCCCAAATGGGAGGTGGGGGCTCAACTGCATGATCCACTTCCACTCCTCACACTCATTTTTGAAGGATAGTTTTGATGGATAAAAAATTTTGGGCTGGCAGTTTTTTTTTCTTTCAGTATATTAAATGTATCATACCACTGCTTTCTCACCTCCATGGTTCTGATGAGAAATCAGCACTCATTATTGAGTGTCCCTTGTATGTGATGAATTGCTTTTCTCTTGCTACTTTCAGAATTCTCTTTATCTCTGGTATTGGGACATTCTGAATAGGAAGGGTTTCAGAGTAGGTCTCTGTGCATTTATTCTTTTTGGAGTTTGTTGTCCTTCTCCAATACTGACATTTATATTTTTCATAAAGTTTGTGAAATTTTCAGCCTTTATTTCCTCAAATATTCTTTCTGCCCCTCTTTTGCTCTTGTCTTCTTCCAGGAAACTTATAAATTGTGTGTTTGCATGTTCTGTGCTGTCATTCAATTCTCTGAGATCCTGTTCAATGTTTTCTATTCTTTTTTCTGTGTGTTCTCTTGTCATTTCAAGTTCAGATGCTGAGTTCTCAATTTCACTTATTTGTTTTTCTGCCATTTCAAATCTGCTCTTATATGCCTCTAATGTATTTTTAATCTCATCCATTTGTCTTTCATTTCCATTAAGCTCTGTTGCTTCTCTTTGCAAGCTTTCAAATTCTTCTTTATGTTCACCAGTGTCTTCTTAATATCCTTTATCTCCTTAGCTATATTTTCCTCCAACTCCTTGATTAGATTTAGGAGATTTGTGTGAACATCATTGATTAGTTTTCTTAAATCCTGTGTCCCGTCAGGATTTTTTAGTTTGTTACTTTGCCTGGGCCATATCTTCCTGTTTCTTAGTATGGCTTGTAATTTTTTTATTGATGTCTAGGCATCTGAGTATGTTGGTGTATTTACTCTGATAGTCAATTTCTCTCTCTAGCCCGGTGGTTTTGTTTCATGGCTCTTATTT
>PVKH010037345.1:0-11497 GCA_004027955.1 Chaetophractus vellerosus | reverse complement strand
TGTAATACTCTTTTTCACTAGAGGCCCTATTGAAGAGAGGACAAAGGAACAAATTTGAAAAAATCATGTATTAGTGAAATATTGTTCTTCTAGAAACTTCAAATAAGGGATCAGCAACACATTACCCCATTGCATTTCCAATGGGATTAATATCTCTAAATTAAGCATTTTCTTTATATTCATTTCAATGCTTGCTTTTGTCTTACATTAGAAAATGTTTGGCTGTAAAAAGTTATTCCTATACACACACATATATATGTGTGTATATATATATGGTTGTCTATATTGTGTATATATATGTGTGTGTACACACACACACACACACACACATGATTTTAGAAGAAATGCTCCCTATAAATCAGTAAGTAGCATTTGATTTCTTGCCATATGGAAAAACACTATTTTGGTGATTGGTTGCAAGGAACAGAATCCACTCAAGTATTTTTTTTAAACCAAAGGAAGCACCTGAGTTTGGAAGAAAGCAGATGGTCTTAAGAGGGATCTGAACCAAGGATAAGAAAGTCAGGAACCATGGTTTCTGTCCTCTCAGATCCTCCCTTTAGGGTTAAATGATACCTTGTTACAACTTCTGAAGTGTTTCATTTTTGTAATTTGTATATTTCTTTCTTTGTTCTATTTGTCCAAGAACACACAGGACCACTTAGTCATCAAGTTTAAGTCAAGTTCCAATACATGAAACCCCAAAAGTCTACTTAGAGTTCCAATTCCAAATACTTAGGAAACACAATGAATTGGCCCATCCCATATTGTAGCTTGTTTTTCCTTGGTTATTTGTCATTGCACCCCTGGTTTAATGAACTGAGATTAACTAAGAGCAGTATTAAGTCTATAGACATAACTACAAGGTCTAACTCTGATCTCTGGTGTGGGGTAGAGGGAGCAGTTCTCAGGTAATGGAAATCATACAATGTTCAAGGATTCCAGAAAGTATTTACTGCGAATACACATCCACAAGTGAAAGCTAGTCTCACTATGGAACTTGATTATTACAGATACAACATTGGAGCTTAGAATTCCTCACTTTCCAACTTGATAAACACTTAAGGAGAGGAATTAATAATTTACCATTCTAGATAATTCTAAAATCATCAATATCATTATCAACATCATTATCCGTCAGAGAGAAATAAAAACATTAGCATAAAAATTTTTGTCATAAGTTCAAAATATATCTTTTACCCTAAAGGTAAAAGTTCAGGTGCAAGGTTGATATATATACAGATATTGATAGCCATGTCTCAAGGTGATTTGATTTAGATGTTTTTATATTATAAAAATAGATATATAGATATATAGACAGGTACATCGTTATAATAGATGGTGATGATGATGGATGGATGGATGGATGGATGGATGGATGGATGGATGGATGGATAGACAGACAGACAGGCAGACAGATAGATAAAGCCTCCCAGAATAAAATCTGAATCTGTTGGTAGCCATAAATGAAGTCCCAAGGTTCTCCTCAGTGGCATCTTCAGAATAATTTTTACAGAAAGAATAAATATGCAGAAAATGATTACCATCTATCACATTTAAAATGTGCCCAAGTCTAATTTTCAGAGATTTTCTCTCTTTGTGTGTCCCTCTCTCACTCTTGTCTTCTTGAATTTGTGGGGGAAAAAAAGAAGTCTTAAGAGTAACTCAACTTTATAAACCATGTCTAAAGATGAGGAAATAATCTGTTGGTGATGTATATAATGTTCTCTCCAGACCTCAGCTCAAAATATATTTAAATTTAGACTTCTATAAACCATGAGTTATTCCAAAATTAATTATGGTTAATTTCCAAATATTTGGGACTCTTCCAACGATCTTTCTGTTATTAATTTCTAGTTTAAATCCACTATGGTCTGACAACCTACTTTGTGTGACTTCTATTCTTTTTCATTTGTTAAGACATATTTTATATCACTTATATAAAATATAAGAGATTGATTAGTGTTAGCTTAGTATGTCTTTCTCTCTTTTATTTAAAATATCTTTGAGTCTTAATATAGGAATTCTTTAAAGAGAGATATTTGTAGATCCTAGCCTTGATTACATATATATATATACAAAATTTATTTTTATCCACTCTGACAATCTCTGTCTTATTATTGGTGTGTTTAGACCATTTACATTTAAGGTAATTATTAAGCCCATTTGTGCGGTGCCATCCCTTTTGAGGGTTGGCAGCCAACCATGCCTTAGCAGGCTGCCACTGCTGCCCTCTACACTCCGCTGTTGAGAGAAAATGGTGGGTCAGAACAGTGCCATCACTGCCAGTGTATGTAGGGCCTTCTTCATTGGGTACGTATTTACTTCAACCCCAAGAGACGGAGTGACCCCAATTTCAAGAATAGGCTGCGAGAGCAAAGAAAGTAGCAGAAACTTGCCAAAGACAGAGCTGTGCTTTCCAAGTTACCTGATCTTAAAGATGCAGAAGCTGTTCAGAAATTCTTCCTTGAAGAAATATAGGGTGGTGAAGTTATTAGCCCAAGGTGAATATGAGAAGGGTATGGACCATTTGACAAATGCAATTGCTGTGTGTGGACAGCCACAGCATCTATTGCAAGTTTTACAGCAAACGCTTCCACCACCAGTGTTCCAGATGTTTCTGACTAAGCTCCCAGTAATTAGTCACAGAATTGTAAGTGCTCAGAGCTTGACTGAAGATGACATCAAATGAAAAACAAATGTCAGCATAATAAACTATATATTTAAATATTCAAAAAATTCTTGACTCGGAAGATGAACAGCTCAGGGAGAATAAAGGCAAATATGCTTTATATGGACAGTGTACCACACTGAAATCTTCTAAAGTTAATTTTTGCTTTGTGTAGATCCATTTGTCTCATTTATTTTGCCCAGTGAAAAGAATATTTTGATGAGGGCTTTTCATTTTATAAAAACACTATGAGTTATTGAAATTTCAAGGATTCTGCTTCTTCCTAAAATGTGCAATTAAAATGTAGATACATGTAATAAAAATAATAATAATTATTGATATAGTTGGATTAATATCTACCATCTTTGTTTAGTCAATTTCTTTTTTTTTTTTCCTCATCTTTTTCTGACTTCTCTGGTTTAAACTGAGCATTTTATATAACATAGTTCTGTCTCCTCTCTTGGCATATCATTTATACTACTTTTCTTACTTTTTTGGTGGCTGCTCTATAGAGTCGCAATATATCTTTTAAGCTATCCAAATCCACTTTCAAATAACATTATGCTGCTTCACATTTGGTGTGGGTATGTAATGACATAGTATTCTCAATTCCTGCCTCCTGTCCCTTGTTTGACAATGCCATCATTCATTTTCATATTTGCTATAATCACCTAATACACTTTATTATTGCTTTAAACATTCATCTTTTAGATCCATTAAGGATAGGAAAATAAATGTTTTTATTTTACTCTTATTTGTTCCTTCTCAGACACTCTTTCTTTATATAGATTCAAGTTTCTAACCTATGTAATTTTCCATCTCCCTGAAAATTTTCTTTTAACATTTATTGCAGGATAAACCTGCTGCTAAAGAATTTCTTTCCATTTTTCCATTTTTGTTTGTGTGAAAAAGTCTTTATTTCTCCTTCACATTTAAAGGACAATTTTACTGCTCCTCCCCTTAGGTGAGGCAGAAAGTCTGGGAGATCTTAAGTGCAAAGAATTCACTTTCAAAAGTCCTTTTCCTAGGAGAAGTAGGTCTTTGTTATGGAGAAGACCAAGTTATGTTTTACAATGCTTGATCTTCCTCTTCCCCAGTACCAGCACCAGGAGGGGATCTTTCTCAGATCCTAATCATAAGAATCTGGCCACATTCCTGTATGGAAAGCCCACAAAACTGTGGGACTCCTCTAATACTGTGACCCTCAGGAGTTTCTCTTTTTCATTCACATCCTAGTCTACCCTCAGCCTCTAGCAATTTGTCAAAATTGTCATCTAAGTCTTCCTACCAGTTTATAGTTTTAGCATATTCTGTTTCAGGTAAACTGATCAAGACCGTGATTCTCTGTATTTACCTGTCTCTCTAGATATAAGGGCAGTGGTTTGCCCTGAATCTTCAATTTTCTGACAGGTCAAAGAAAAGTGATTGATTTTCATTTTGTCCAGTTTCTTTTTTCTTCTTGTTTTAAACATTTGGTGTGATGACTTCGAAGCTTTTTGTATGTCCAAGTTGAAACTGGAAGTCTCATCTCCAAATCTTAGCACTCATAATGTCCAATGAAATTCTACATTATGGCATTACTTAGTGACTATGAGTAGCTCGTATATTAAATCAAAAGAAAACCTTCTGACAATAATCTTCTACATGAGGCTGAAACTTAACTTCTGGTGGATACTTTGTTCCTTATGTAGAGTAATCAGCCTAGACCCTAACTCCTATATCTGTGGTTAGGACTTCACCCACAACAAGACCATGGATGAATCCTGTATCTTAAAAATAAAATAATTTTCTTTCATATCAAAATAATTTTGGTATGAAAGATTCCTCTCTGTGAAAATTTCATATGTAATGCCTATGGGGTATAAGGAATCTAAGAAAATCCTCACCCTGCCAAAGGGAATATCAATGTATTGTATAATGAAATATGGCCATAAAAGTTCTACATTTATCACAAAATAGAAATATTACACTAGGAGATAGCCTAAGGAAAAAGTTCCCTTTTATTCTGATTTTGTCATATATAAACTGGTACAGCAGAGAATAATTCTCATTTTAAGAGGGCTAACACTGTCCCAATTTTGATGAGACCCTTAATTCTATGAGGAAAAGAGATTTTAAGACTGAAAATTATTACAGAAAATGTAAAGTAAGCTAATTTTGTCACCCTGCAGCAACTTTTTATCTCTAATTGACCAAAAGGAAGGGATTTGATCAGGAGATGACAGATTTTGTATCTCTGTAATTGTTGTAGCTTAATCTAAATACTCCCCCATACTAACCAAGTCTGTGGAAAGGCTGTGTTGCTGGGCCTCAATGGTTTCTATTTAAATTACAATCACCTTTAAGGAGCCTGTCTTCTCCTTAGATCCACATTATTATCAGTTTTTCTTTGTTGCCCAATTAAAATTTTTAAAAATCATGTATTATCTACAGTTTAGCCAAATTTACCACCATCTCAACAAATGCACCTTTAAGAGAACTCTTTGGCCAGGACATACACACTGTGGGGGTTGAATCAGGCCCCCCACAAAAGTTATGGTCAAGCCTTAATCCATCTTCCTATAGGTGCGAACACATTTGTAAATAGAAACTTTGAAGACTTTATTATTAATTAAGGTGTAGACTCATTTCTGAGGATCTTCAAAGATCCTATTTAAATGAGGCCGAATTGAATTAGGATGAAACTGAATCCATATGAATGGGGTCTTCCTAAGAAAATGAAATTTGAATGCAGTTAGCCAGAAGCCAGAAGTCAGTGGAAATCAGAGGAACAGACACAGGGGGAGATAGAGAGATCATCTGTGTTGGAGGATGGTTGGAATGCTACAGGCTTTGGCAAAAATCAAGCCCTGGCAGTTCCTTGATGTTAGACTTCTAGCCTCCAAAACAATGAGACAATAAATTTCTGTTGTTTAAGCCAACCCATCGTTTGATATTTGACATAATAGCCAAGCAAACTAAGACACAAACATACACATATACATGATCTCCAAATTTAAAAATCCATCTTAGGATAGCCTGGGAGTCTTTAATATCCTTTCTCCTCTGTTCTGTTATGCTGTTGCTGTTAAACCAATCTGGTTGCTTGTGTTTCCTTAAAACTAAGTGGTACCAAGTCAAATATCTCAGAAATATGTGTTCTGCCCCTTAAATGGCATATATCTGGAGATTCCTCCTAAACCAAAATTCTCTGTATTTGACGCCTGGCCTGAAGTTCTTATTCCCAAAGTACTGGTTCAATAATCACTGTATAATTGGCATTCTTTACTTCCTTCCCCCTCAATGTTTATTCCAAATATTTAGTGAGGTCAGACCAATTTATTCTTCCCAGGCAGATTAAGAACCCTACAAAGACCCTATTAAATGGAACCCAATTTGGGCCTGTAATAAGGAATTAAAGTATCATTCAAGAATCCTAACAATATCCTTCTTTTAACAATAACAAAACAGCTATATTTATTGTCCTTTTTAAAATCTGTAAGTAATAAATATATAGCGTTCATTTTCATGTCTGGGCATACCTAGCCAATATACTATTTTGTCTTGTAATGAATACACCTACTGGCTTATATTTCAAAGCACAAGATTTATGTCCCTCTTCCTTTTCTAGTTCTCTCTTCTCTGAAAGCCAAGTTTTATTTGAGCGAGTTACCTTAGACGATGATTATAGTAATTTTCCTATAATTTTTTCCAGACTCTCCCAAATACTTTTAAAAGATCCTGTTGATAGTATTTACTGGCCACTTTGTCCCAAATATCAATGGACATCTGTTGACCTCCCCTTCAATAAAAGCATGTAGCATGATCAAATAAAAAGAAAATTTAAGATTTAAAGCCACATTGGGTATCCTAAATTTAAATGGCACATCAAAATAAGATAGAATTGAATACAGAAGTTATCCAAAGCTATATAATGCATAAAAACCTTTTTAGTAATATGAAAGATTTTATCACAGCTTGGTAGGCTTATTATTTTTGCTACTATTATTAACATTTGTATGAAAGAATTTTCCTATAAAAATTTATTTAGAACTCACCCAGGACAACTAATGAGGACGTGAGGATTGACAACCACCATACCAAGGAAACAAGAGAGCCTACAACTGCAAGCAAGGGAGTCCCATCCATCTGCTGAATGGGATTGAAGCCCACTCTCAGTTAGAGGTGGAGTAGACAGCACCATCCCAGAATCCTCAGGATTGGGGAATGAACTATGAACTAGAGTGGACTTACTGGTATTCTACAATAGACTTCTGATTCTAGCAATGGAAGAAATTACAGCATTGATGTGGAGGCAGTGGCCACTGTAAGCTCTGGGGGAAGGGGGAGGGAAAGACAGGTGTAATGCAGGGGCTTCTTCGGGACTCGGGAATTGTCCTGAATGGCATTGCAATGATAGATGTAGACCATTATATATCATCCCATAGCCTGCAGAATTGTGTGGGAGAGAGTGTAACTACAATGTGAACTATGGTCCATGCTCAATGGCGATGCCTCAGGATGTGTTTATCAATCACAATGAATGTGCCACACTAATGAAGGATGTTGTTTATGTGGAAGGGTGTGGGAGGTGTGGGGAGCAGGGCATATGGGAATCCCTATATTTTTTGTGTAACATTTGTGTAATCTAAGTATCTTTGAAAAACTAAAAAATATATCTTTATATAAATAAATAAATAAATAACATTCAGGAGAAAAAAAATTTTAAAGGAGATCTTATTTCCTTAGTTCAAAAATCAGGCTCAGTCCATAAAATACAATGTGACCTATGTGACCAAGGAGACTAGACCAGTATGGAACTAGATGAAAATGGAAACAAAATCTCCAGAGCCCCTTTAATTTCCTGAAACTACCGAGACAACATGGGACATTTTTGTTATAGAAACAACTTAGAAAATATGCTCAACATTATTAGCAATTAGGGAAAGGCAAATCAATACCATGAGATATCACTTTATACCATAGCAGCTAGAATAGCTGCTATTAAAAAAAAAGAAATAAAATAAAAAGAAAAGGAAAGGAAAGGAAAAAGAAAATAAGTGTTGTCAAGGATGTGGAAAAATAGGAACCCTCATGAGATGGTGGTAGAAGGTAAAATGGAGCAGCTACTGTGGAAAACAGTTTGGTGGTTCCTCAGAAAGTTAAGTATAGAATTACCATATGACTTGGCAATTCTACTTCCAAAAGAATTGAAAGCAGGGATTTGGACAGGTACCATTGACATTGTTTATGAATCCCAAAAATAAATATTGGATTATGTTTATAAACTGGTCTGTACCAGTTTATAAACTGGGAATGATTAAATTATGATTAGGGCATTGATTGGGCCATGTCAGTAGGACAGATAAAACTACACAGCAGAGCAGAGGAGTGAGTTGGAGTTTTGATGCTGAGTTTTGAGCTGGGGCCCAGGAAGTAAACACACAGAAGTACACAGAGGAATAGAGACAGCTCTACAGACATGGCAGAGGCCCCGGGAAGAGAGGTTAACCATTCGCCTGATAGTCTACAGCGAGCCTTGTGGAGAGAGCAGGGCAGCTGAGCCCAAGAGAAACAAGCCCCAGGAAGAGAGGAACCCAGAAAGCCTGAACTCTTGGTAGACATCAGCAGCCATCTTGCTCCAACATGTGGCAACAGACTTTGGCGAGGGAAGTAACTTATATTTTATGGCCTGGTAACTGTAAGCTTCTACCCCAAATAAATAGCCTTTATAAAAGCCAACAGATTTCTGGTATTTTGCATCAGCACTCCTTTGGTTGACTAATACACCATTACACTAAAGTTCATAGCAGCACTATTCACAATAGGAAAATATGGAAGCAACCCAAGTATCCAACAAAGGTCAAATGGATAAATAAAATGTGATATATACATTCAATGGAATATTATTCAATCCTAAAAAGGAATAAAGTTCTGAAACATGCTACAACATGGGTGAACCTTGAAGATACCATGTTGAGTGAAATAAGCCATACACAAAAGGACAAATATTGTATGATCTCACCTAAAAGAAATAAACTAGCATATGCAAATTCCTAGAAAGGGAGAGAAGATTATAGGTTACCAGTGACAGGGATAACAGGGAGTAGGGAGGGAGAAGAAACAACTTAATGGAGTCAGATTAGATTTTCTAGAATCAAAAACTCAAGAGTGCCTTGGGTCTGGACCAATGGTTTTCAACTTCTTTTCAGATCCTAATATATTCACTAGTAACAGAGACTTTCTATAAAAGCTAAGGAAAGGCTTATCAAGATATCCAGAGGGAGTGTGCAGTAAGAGAATACTTAGATTTAAAAGCCCCCATCAGCCATTCCCTGGACTTCTAATAGAATCCCTAAAAACTTCTTTATTTCCTCCAGTTGAGTCACTGACCTAGACCTCACAGCTGTAGGAAATAGAGGCAAGAAACTGAGTGCTATGTTAATGGGAAAATTTATTTAATGATTGTATAGCTTTAACTCTTGCTGACGAATTCAACTAGAATAATAAACCCTATTTGGGAGGAAGAGGGAAAACAAAGTGTAATCAAAAAGAGAAACACACACTATTATCCAAGTGGGAGGTTAGGAAGTGCTGTGATATATTTAGAGGATATAGATAGCTGCATTAATCATTTGTTTAATGCTTAATAAAAATAAAATGTATTCAACCGTAAAACTTTCTTCAAATTAGACATGGTTTACATGTTAACCATGTAAAATAAATATTATTTAAAATGGAAATAAAATATATCATCAGAAAGAAAGCTATACTCTAATTATTGTCAAATATAATTATATAAGCTAATATAATCATTTGCCTCAGAAAGTCTCACACAAAAAAATAAAATTTTGCTTACAAAATTACATTTCTAAGATTTCAATAACTATTGGAAACATCACAAATTTTTTTTAACCCATTTACCATAAGAAATGTATATGATATTATGTTCTGTTGAAAAAAAAATCACATATTTAATTTTGGAAGGAATGTTGTATTTAGATCATTTGGAGTGATCTTAAATGACTTTATCAATTAAACATCCTGTCTCTTCCACTTGCCAGCTCTATAATCTTTGGTAGAGTATTTAAACTCATTATGCTGTACCTAGTTGTTAAGATGGGATTAGTGGGGCTGGCTGTAGCTCAATTGGTAGGGCCCCGGTTTACCACATGGGAGGCCCCAGATTCAGTTCCCGGGGTCTCCTTGAGCAGGCAGACTGCCTTGAGAAAGTAAGCCACCGTGGGCAGGGCAAAGCTCCTGTGGGCAGGGCAAAGCCGCCATGGGTAGGGCAAGCCCCCGCGGGTAGGGCAAGCCGCCCACGAGCAGGCAAGGCCGCTGCGCGGTGAGCTGACTCGGCGAGTCGCCGCAAGGCAGGGGAGACAAGCAGACACAGAAGAACATAAAAATGAACACAGCAAGAACAAGCAGAAAGGGGGGGATAAATAATAAATAAATAATAAAAAAAGAGATGAGATTAGTAATAGTACCCATTTCCTCGAATTAATTTTAGGATTTAAATATATATAAATTTAAAAATCTATAATTTAAATAAAACTTTATCTTCCCACATGTTAGCTATTATAATAATTATTATTATCAAATGTGAAAATAGATACCTGGTATATAATTGTTTCATTTTTTTAAATTCCATATTTCTGTCACAAAAAGGAAAACATGACTGAGACCTTCAAATGGATCACTGCAATCCATAAAGATCCATATCAACCTCCCATTATGTTCAGCAACATTTCCTCAAGAAACTATTATACATCATACAAGAAGCTAGGGAAAAAATGACATTTCATGAGGTAGTAGCAATGATTGTATTTCTTTAAATTCTAAACATTCAAGGGTCAAACATGTTAAAGAGCTAGTTAGTTTCCCCACATTATTCAGAAAATAAGGACAGTAACTTATTTAGCACCTCCTATTTTTCAAAGTGCCCTCATGTTTATTATTTCCATTGAATGTTACAGTCCTTAAAACTAAAAGTCTTGTAGACTAAAGTTCTTTGAAGACAATCTTTGCTTTGCCGAAGCCTAAGATATAATAAGTATTCAATAAATGTGTGAAAATACAATTAGCTCTAACTAGCAACATTAGTTTACAATAAGAAAAATTTGAAATATTATGTTTTATGTCCTTTGATTTATGATAGAACTGGGTTTTCAAATTTATATTCTCTGAGTCCTTCCAAAGCACCATGTTGCCTCTACTATGATACCAAATTAGATAAATTGTCATAGTGAATGCTATAAAATTACATTAGTACAAATATATAATTGGAGTTATTTAGAGAGAAATAACATACACATAGAGTATTTGCAATGCTAAGCATAATTTTAAGAATAGACATAGCATTCAGAATAATACACAAATCAAATATGGATAAATTGTAATATAAGTTCAAGGAAAATAACAATGGTTAGATATGCAAACTGAATACCCCACATCCAATTTTATTTAAGATTTCTATTTGGAACTTATAAATCTTAACAGAAGGGGTATATGGTGGTTTGGAGCTATGTACCCCAGAAAACCATGTTCTTAAACTCAATCCATTCTTGTTATAATTGGGACCTTTTGATGAGGTTACTTTAGTAACCACAATCAGGATGGGTTTCACTCCCATTACTGGAGTCCTTATAAGCAGAATGAAATCCAGACAGACAGGAAACAAGATATACAGAAGATCAACAGAACACAGAAGAGAAGGGAGAGGCCAGGAAAGGCTGTCATGTGCATTGCTAGGTGACTGCCGTCTTTGGGAAGAAAGTATCACTTTGATGGAACCTTGATTTGGACTTTTCAGCCTCAAAACCTTGAGCTAATAAATTCCCATTA
>PVKH010037344.1:0-11474 GCA_004027955.1 Chaetophractus vellerosus | reverse complement strand
AGTATTGGGTTTTAGTATATTAATTAAGCAATCATTTGGGGACATTTTATATTGGTACATTAAATTATCATTTTAGAGTATGAAGACCTTTATGAATATAAAGATGGCTCTTTCTCCCTTTGCTACTTCTCTTTCTGAATTTATCAAATCCTTCCCCAAAAAAGCTCATAAAATGAGTGAAAGCTCAACATACGGTTAATACACGTTAATGCTATGTAAATGTGTTGGGAACGCTATGAAGGAAAGTTTGACTCAACAAAATATTTTCAACATTCCTACTAGTAACTCCAAGTCCTCTTTTTTTTTCTGTTCTTTTTTCCCCCCTCCTTGTCTGTTACAAGTTATGATGTGTGGATGAAGGCTTTTTCCCATGCAGTAATGACTGTATACTGAGATTTCAAGGGGCTGTTCATGACAATCCCATTTTCTGTGTAATTTCATGGTTGTCTTCTTGAATGAAGATATTGGCTGCTCTGAAGCAGGGGGTCAGCCGCTCCTGCTCCCTTTCAGTATTGTTCCGGAGTATGTTTCCTTTCAGCTGATGAAAAGTAATTCATCATTTACACCCCTGAATTCTGCCAGCATTTTTTGAACAACTTTTCTTTCCCTGTGGTACCTTAGGCCCATGAAAGAGATAAATAGGTTCAATACAACACCAGGCCCCAGATCCTGGGAGCAGGTTAGGCACTGAGGCCCCGAGCTGCCCCTTTCTCATGATAGAGTTTGTCACCTTTCTACCTCTAGAAGTCAAATCCTGTCGACTCAGCCATCTTTCAGGCTCTCTGAAGTGGCTTTGGCACCCACTGGGGCATGTGAGCTTAAAATTGATTTTTTTTTAAGATCTGTCAAGTTCCCTTAAGGGACAGAGTTGACAGCCAGCAGGCCTCAACTATCACAAAGCATTCAATGTGTAAAAGACACCTAAGGAACTTCCTTTGAGGGGCCAAAGGGCTTCAGACTTTGTGACACATTGAGAGGGTGCTGTTGCTAAGAAACTGGCCTTTGGCGATGGGATTTTTCCTCCAACTCTGCCACTTTGGGAAGTACTTTAAGTTACCTCTCTTCTTACAGAAAAGACATCAACTATCATCAGAGCAGGATTAAAAGAAAAGATATTAATGGAATCATTACATGGTTCTTCAGAGTCCAATAGCCTATCACTTATGTAGTTTAGGATTTAGTTAACTCCAGTATTTGCAAAGCTGTTCAGAAGGAGAAAGCATTAGACAATCTAAACGTGATAAAATAATATATGGTATTTGTTTTAGAAGCAAAGACGTCAATGGTGAAGAATTTGGATAGTACAGGAAATAACGCAAATGTAGATTGCTGTTTCTCACCTTAGAGCAAACAGTGACTGGTTTAACCCCTCACTAGTAGCATCAGCGATGCTGTAGTTTATCTCCTATTTGTTTAGAAATAATCCTGGGGCAGTTATGGCTGTTTGTTCCTGTCCTAGGTCTTCCAATCCAAGACATTGTTTAATTTGGCCTTTTATTTAGCATTTATCTTTATTTTATATGATTTCTTAGAAAGCAAAATGATAGAGGCCAATTTCTACTGTTTTGTTTTAACATCTGGGGAAGTGTTCTATTCTCTCTGATACTGATTTTGAGCATCATCAATAGGGCAAGCAATTTTTTTGTTCTAAATGTAGAAGAAAACAACTTAGTCTCTTTTAGGGACGGCAGCATAAACACTTGCTCTGGCCAAACCATCCGTGCAGAGTACACACAGCAGCCTTTGGAAGATTAGTGATTCCTCAAAAGAAGTCAGAAGACAGATTTTCAAATCCAATTCCAACCTGTGTGGTTTGAAGGCCATGAAACTTTCAGCAACAATATAAATATTGCATGTGTCTCTCTCTCCCGAGGCTAGATTTTACCGACTGGGATGTGAAGGGTCATCTGTATAAGCAGGTGTAGGTCTGAGTAGAAAGGATTTAATGGCATTAATCTCCCTTTAAGAGTCTTGTTTTCATGGGCTGTTGTCGAGCATAACTGGGTTGTGTTTTGTGACTATAAATGCTATTATATGTCTCTTATCACAGAGAGTTGTTCTAGCTTTTGAGGGAGTTTCCAGATGACTTGTCCAAGTCAGTTTTAGCATTCTCTATAAAGGGCAGCAGTGTGGCAGGTTGAAAAGAGTATCTTGTATCTAGCTTTCATGTTGGACATACCCTGGGATGGAATATCAGCTCAATGAGCTGTTTTGCCACAACAAATTGGTAAAACTTCTCTGAGACTGAGTTTCCTTGTGCGTAAAATGCAGGCAACAATGTCTGAGAATTAAATGGGGTTATGCATGAAAATTACCCATCACAATTGTTGAAATGGGTGTTCAGTAAATGGTAATCACAATTATTCTGATTGACCAAATATATTCCATGATTTCATGGTTCTTTGTCACCAAAGCTCAGGTGCTGTGGATATTAAGAATTATGGACTGGGGGGCCGGCTGTGGCCCAAATGGTGGGGCGCCAGTTTACCACATGGGAGGCCCCGGGTTCGGTTCCCGGGGCCTCCTCGAGCGGGCAGGGCAAGCCCCTGCGAGCAGGGGAAGCCGCCGTGAGCAGGCAGGCCACTGCTCGGTGAGCTGACTCAGCGGATCGCCGCGGCAGGGGGAGACAAGCAGACACAGAAGAACGCAAGGCTGAACACAGCAAGAACAAGCAGAAAGGGAGAGATATGTAATAAATAAAAAATAAATCTTTAAAAAAAAAAGAATTATGGACTTACTAAAGAAAGTTCTTGAGCAGAAGGGAGCAAGTAAGGACAGATGTTGATGATATCACTCTTCAGCTGTTATATAGACAATTCATCTTCTTTGCGATTGATGACCGACTAGATTCCATGACCTTTAGTGTGAATATATCACTTTTGTTGGGTGAGCCCATGTTATTCTTCTGCACGTTGGCCCATTTGGTCGGCTCACCTAATATCCCAGTTTAATTCACGTAGGTGGAGCTTCAATATTTTTAAAAGCTTCCCAAGTGATTCTAAAGCCCAGCCAAGGCTGAGCATAACTACCTTAGATAAAGAAAACTCAATTAACTTAACTATCATTTTCTCACAAATTGTGTAACATGCCAGAAGCATTACTTCATTTTACAGGAGAAATACTATTGCTAACAGGCAGTCACTGAGAGGCTGGAGACAAAAAAAAATGCAGCTAAAGTCTAAGAGAAGAGGAAAAGGGAGTCTGAAATGGGTAAAAAAATTAAATAAATAAATTTCATTTTTATTATCTCACTGTGTCCTTTTCCAAAAACAACGCCCCCCAAATAGGTCTAATATGTCTGGAGTCTTTGCCAAAGAATCTTTCAAAAATTCTACTGCAAAACTTTGCCACATCATTCTGAGAGAGGCTAATAAAACATTGTGGTCAACAGACCTATCATTCACTGTAAGAAAAAAAGAAGAGATAGATGTTCTCTCCTGATGTGAGACTACTTTGGAATTCATTTGAGAATGCAGAAACGAGGTAGAGCAGGCACATCCTCCTCTTTCCATATTGGGATATAAATTCACCAGCAGGGTGGGAAGAAATAAGCATCTTGTAGATGTCAAACATTTTTACAGCTACAGTCTCCCTAAGAAAGAAAAACTGCAGAAGTTCCAGGGCTACACTTTGATACGTCAATGTGTTCACAGGGTCATCATATTACTGTAATTATGGCAGGAGGCACGCTTCCCTCCCTGGTCTATTATAACTGGCTGTAATGTACCATTGAGGCCCAAGATGTTCTCTTCATGACTGCGCCTGGAGAGTATCTATTTCACAGTGTATTTCCCTTAAAGGGAGAGTCTAAAAATGGCAATAGATGAGGCACTTATCTGTATAGAAGCATTGAAGAGAGAATGGGAGTAAATGGTGCACTTCGTGGAGTTGCATTACTTCTTCAATACAATTTGTGCAAAGAAAGAAAGAAAGAAAGAAAGAAAGACTCTAATGACCTGAAAGAGTCAATGTGTTTCTTACTACTAGAAACAGGGAGCCATTTATTTGTGGTCAATCCCTTCTCTTCTCCTGAGTCACATCAGTGCTGCAGGAGACATTTTTAAATGTATCTTCACAGACTCCAGAGATGGAGAAAGAAGGATGCTTTTTTCACTGTCAGAAGTTAACTACAAAATGAGCTTGCAGTTTTTGTTGTTTATCTCTATTTTTCCTGTGGTGTCACTGTCAGGTGATGTTTCCAAAGACTTGCTTTCTTTTATTTGAAATTGCTATTAGAGATTGCCTCCTTGGTGATCTTCATTCATCCACACTACTAGAGGGCTTAGCAAATATTTTCTATTATAAAAAAGAAACTACAACAGCAACAAAGGACTAAAATCTCTTTCAAATATTTTGATAGATTTCCACTAGTTGACTTCTCTCTTTTTACTTCCTATTATCAATTCAGTTCTCATTATTTAATCCATTCTTCTGGGTATTTAAAACATGATATTGCTAAGGTTTTGCTTTTTAAAATTATATTAACTTTCTTCTTTAGACATAATTTCAATGAATATTAAATGCATCACAACCTTTTTATATTATAATTTTCTCCCACAAATTCATCACGTACTATAATATTCTGATAAAATTAGTTGTGTGTTTGTATGTGTTGTTCCCAAAATATCTTTTCCCAGAGCAATTTCTCTTGGATTGCTTTATTTATATATAAGTTCATATCTAACTGTTTCAATAGTAAATATTTTCAAACATTAAACATTTACTCACTTGTTTTTCAAATTCTATAGGTATTTGATTGCACAAATAATTTTCTTTAACTGAGTACAAATGTGATATATACTTTGTTTCCTGAACAAGATTTAACCCTGCAAAGGACATTTTATCTAAAAGAAAGACATTTCCTGTTCCATTTTCTCTTCATGCCCTGGAGGTGTATTTCAATATTCACAAAATACCTGACTATCCTTATTTTCCTAAATGTCTGTCCAAACAATCTGCTGTGTCAGCTAAAACAAAAAGCAAAAAACAAAAAACAAAAAAACACCACACAGCTTTTCTTTTAGCCAGCCTTCATTTCTGGTCAATATTGAAACATACCCCCCCACACCTCCCCTTATTAGGTTTCTACTTTCAGTAAACCTTATCCTAGCACTTTAAATCCTCAGTTATTTCCCTGACTCAACCATATCACTGCTATTTCAATAATAGCGTGCTTATCCCTGATACTCATACTTATCATTGATAAGGCTTTGATGTAATAAATCCTTGATATAATATTGTACTTATCCATGCTATGAGATATAATCAAAAATGAAAGCAGAAACTTAAGATCCAGAGTAAAATATATTACTTGCCAATTTTCCACAGTAACTTTTCATCATTACTCCAAAATTACTTTTTAATGCAAAGAGTAGTTTCAATCACATTGAGGCCCACATGATTCAGATACTATCATAATCACAATTAGATTACATTACTGCAATCAGGAATGGAGATCATTAAGAGAAAGAATATAAATTGCTTTAGTTTTACAAGTACTGAGCTAGCAAAATTATAATTAATCTCCATTTATAATCTTTTCTTTCATAGAACTGCAAAGCATGCTACTTTTTTTAGGCCATCAATACAAATTAGAACTAAGTAATAAAGCCCTAACTACTACTACTGTGATATTCACAATTGGAGAAACTTTCACATTATGTATAGAAGGCTTTTGATACAAACAGTGCCCTTAGAGTAGATTGTTTCAATGCAATAAGCCCAACTATTACAGGGTGCTGTTTGAAAAACAGAATGCAGAGAAACACTCTCTCTTCTCCGAGTAATCAGCTTGTGCATTCCATTTCTTAAATGAGATGGTGCTACTCATGTGAGATGAAGTAATGACTTAGTAGTCACAGTAAATGTATCATCCTGTGCATCCCAAGTTTTAAATATAGTCTCTTAAAAGTACAAGAAATAATAAGAGCAAGAAAAATTAAACAAAATAAATTCAGGAACTTGAGACCTTCAAAATACTATCCATTCTAATTATTTTACATTTTTAATTGATTATGTTGTGTTATATCCAAATTCCTCCATAGCCTATAGATAGAGATTAGCCTTTTAAAATTAATACTTAAAACTCACCTCAAATTATATTAGAACATATTAACAAGTACAGGTGATAGTAAATGAACACAATATCTAATTTTATACAGGCTTACAACACTTTTTCCACAATTCTGAAATCTAACCGGCTTTAAAAATCATATCTTATTTGGTGGCAAAACCTGCAGGAGGTTACTCATGGTTTTTACGTGCCCTACTCTTTATGATGCTGCCCCAGATCCCATTGGGAGAATCAAGCAATGTATAGTATGGTGCATGTAATTGATTACCTTTTCTTAAATGGGAAATAAAAGGGGATTGTGGACCCAGTGGTGACTGAACAGAGCTGAGGCAAACCTGTCAGTAACACTTGCTTCCAAAGTCTTTCTCCTGGTTCCTTCCAGTTGGTGCGTTCTCTCTCTCAGCTTCCCCAAGGTCAGAACTTTTCACTTTGCTCTGGGCATGAGTTGCAGCAGTGCCGTGATTCTGACTCAGTCAGTTCTTGAAGTAGCTGATAGGAATTTGGGTGGCTGAAGCACTATCTGTGCACCACCAGCTTTTAGTGTACACATCCAGCTGCCCAAGTAACCCGGGGCCCCAGTGAGTTGCCCAATATTATCAATTTCTACCTGTGCTCTGACGTTGAAAACGTGGGGTAGTGTTGCGTGGAATAATTGGTTTCTTCACACCCTCTCCCGCTTTCTTACATACCACGAACAGGTTGTTGATAACAAATCCTAGTATATGAGAAGCAACAATTATTTGTTGAATGCAGAATGTGTAAAATGTTACCATTCTTATTAAAATATTTGCACTTTTAATAGAAACACAAAACCTTAAGTGCAGGAATTCAAACTGTCAGAGATTGGATTATGGATGGTTTGATGGAAATGTTGAGTCATTCCTAAGGAGAGGTCTGACTTCTAAGACTGATCCTAAAGACATGGCCCATTGAAGCAAAGGAAAAATAATAGGGCTACTATTCTGTTTATTTGCAACAAAATTATCTGTTAATTGCGGAAAGCATTAAGGAAGCAGTGATTTTAAAAGTCATAAATTATAGAACACCTTGAGAGTTGACAAACCTCTTAAATTCTAGGAATTTGTAATGATCCTTAACAAATACAAGGATATGGAAAAATAATTTTAAGGGAAGAACTTAGCTATCTCATATTAACCATAAAAGCAGAATAAAAAGTTTTATTTATAGATAATTGTTTTAGGTTAAATTGTTAAAAGGATATATTAGATGGTTCTACACTGAATCAAATTTAATTAAACAATGTGCACACTGCTGCCCAAATTGTATTTTTACTATATATGTGAAATAGTAATAATTTCAAAGAACAAAATGCTAACTCTACTTATGGGCTATGCAATTAGTTTTTAGTGCTAATAAACCCATGGTCTCCAGCTGTAAAATTCTGTGCTAGGAAATTTTAGGAAAAGTGAAAAGCATTGCAGAAATGTTCCTTGCCATGAGGGAAAGCATGCAGAGTTTGATTCAGAAAGAATTTCAAGATGGAAAAGGAGAGATGATTAGTAAATTTGAACTTATCTAATCAAGGATTCTTGAATAAATTAAAAGTATTTTCTAAAATATCCTGTAAATGAAATGGAGGACAATGAATCCTCAAAAAATCATATTATACATAAAGAGCAAATTATATGCCTTTTCTACAATTTTGAACAATTATAATACACCAGTATTATATTTTCCCTTCCATCAGTCATTAATTCTCCTATATCTATCTGAATAGATTCTAATAAAATACAAATGTGAAAATACATTGTGTTTGGCCTGGAAGAGACACAAAATATGCATTAAAATCCATTTCAAAATACTGTGAATAAACGAGAAAATGTTCTTGGAGTTCAGAGGACAGAGAATTTGCTTCTGATTAAAGTCATTAGACAATATGCACCCCCCCCTCCGCATATATGTGTGATTGATGGTGTCTGAAATCTAAATTTCTTAACCACATATTTAAGGTTCTCTAAGGTTTAGTCTCAATCTGCTTTTATATTTGTATAGCGTAAGATTTGACTAAATTAGATTTTTTTCCTAAGTGTGCTTGGAGAAAAGCATGAAAACTATTTATGTGTTAGGCAATAGTAGGTTTAATCACAGGGAGCTACCTTTGGGAAAATTCCTCTGCTAGTAATATTTGGAATAAACTGGAAGGTAAATGGTTGAAGGGAGAGATGCAATGTTTCAGGGAATAGGCAAGAAAAAATGAAGATCTAAAATGGGAAAAAAGGGAGAGGTTTAGGGTATCAATATTTTGCAAACACTAGTCACAAAACTCAGGACAAGTTGAATGAAGAATAAAAAAAAATCCTCTACTGTTTTGAGTCTGGGAACAGTTAGAAGTATAGTTCCATTTAAAGAGAGAGGGAAACAGTCATAGAACTTCCCTTGAAATATAGTGGAATACAAACATTTAACTCCCTTTTACCCTTTCTTTGAAACTTTCCTTCTTTCCTTGAAATAAAAATAAATATATAAAAATGAAGAAGTGAACTAAGAGAATGACCCTAGAACCAACCCAACGTTTGGTTCTATTCCTGCAAGATATAATAAATATAGAGCAAAATGGCAGTGAATGGTGTAGATTGTGCCTATTTCCTGAGATGTTAGGATAGACCTGCATTATAGCATTTACACTTTTAGAGCTGAGTTTTAAGATAAAGTTTTTTTGTTTGTTTGTTTGTTTGTTTTGTTATATATCCCCCCCTTTCTTCTTGTTCTTGCTGTGTTCATTTTTGCATTCTTCTGTGTCTGCTCTGTCTGCCCCCGTTGCGGCAACGCACCGAGTCAGCTTACTGTGCAGGCGGCTCTGCCTCCATTCACGGGCGGCTCTGCTCCGTTCGCGGGCGACTTGCCCTAACCGTGGCAGCTTTGCCCTGCCCGTGGCGGCTTGCCCTTCTCAAGGCAGTCTGCCTGCCCGGAGAGGCCCCCAGGAACCAAACCTGGGGCCTCCCATGTGGTGAACCGGCGCCCTATCCACTGGGCTACAGCCGGCCCCCAAGGTAAAGTTTTAAGATAATGTTTTCTTTAGATGCATCAGAACCAGGGACTTGTACTAACTAAGTGTTGTAGAGACCCAGTTTCACAACACAGCCTATGAGCAAAGAAGGAGCTGGAGGAAAAATCATGCTAATATGCCACTTTTCTTGTTTATGGCTTAACCTCCTTACCTAGGAAAAATGAAGGTCCAGAGAAACTTGGAAGATGGGAGCAGGAGTGGGGGGATGATAATTAGGCAAAAATGTAAATTACCATCAATTAAAAGAACATTTCTATGGATCTCACCTATACTTTGAAGAAAAACTAAAGGAAAACACGCTCGTAATACAAAGGAAGTGATAGAACTCTTGAGTGAGTATTAAGAAAAGCAAACCTCTATTGAATTGAATACCACCTCACCCAGCTGACCCCCACCCAAATCCCACCTGTACTAGTCATTATTAATGTCACTGTCCAAACATTGCTGGCACCGGGTAGAATTGCATTTTGTAATGCCTTATAGATGTTTGGAGCCATGTAACCTGTTCTGGTCATTGAGTTGGGAGTTAAATTACCTGAAAGGTAATTTAATGGCCCCAGAGACTGCTTGTAGAGATCTCTTTTCCTCTGCCACAGTGTCAGGTAATGTTCCAGAAAGTAGCTGCTCAGCTACCTGGATACTGGAGTGAAGATGGTAACAATAAAAAACTAAACTCCAGTTGACCTGCAATTTTTATATATCATAAAGTGAAGAAATAAAATTATGTTGTATAAATGAGTATTAATTATTACCATATCATAATTTAGCCTCTCCTGTCTAATATGCCAGCTACTTCTCCAAATTTAAAAAAAAAGAGTAATAATTAGAGAAAATAAGCATTGTGATGACAAAATGGTGGGGAGAACAGAGGGAAAAGGGAACAAAATTAGCAATGCCCCCCCAAAAAATAGTTTTCAATTCTTTTAATGTCCTTATTTAATAATTCCATTATCTTCAAGAAAGCTGAAGATGATTTTTGATAATTCCCCAATCAACATATACTTGAAGTAGAGATAATGTATCTCTCTAAATATTAAGAGTTACAAAATATTTGGAGTCAAACGATCATACAAAACAAAAGCAGAGAATAATAAAAAGTTATAAATTAAAGCCATATCCTAAAAAACAGAATCAAATACATCAGGATTAGCAACAACAGGAATGGAAAAACCTTTCTTGTAAAGGACCAGATATTCTCAATTTTTAAAAAATGTAGCCATTCAAGAAGGTATATACGATTATCATGTGATGGTACTAATTATTTTTCCTTGTTGGATAATTATATGATGGTGCGTTTTTCATGGGCCTGTTTTATTTCTGTGTATCTATTTTTGTGAATTTTCTTTTAAAATATTTACCTACTATGTATTCATTGTGTTACTATCATCCTCTTCCTCCTCGTCCTTCTTCTATTATTTTATGTATTATTATTACTCATAAGAAGTTCTTTGTCATATATATGACACATATAATACATATATGTTTAGCATTTATTCCTAATGAATGGCTGTTTTTCTCATTTTTTAAACGGTGCTTTGAAGGGTCCTTTTCAATTTTAAGTCCAATTTATCTTTTTTTTTTCATTTATGTTGTAATTTTATATCTTATTTAAGAAATCTTGGCCTATCACAACTGCTCAATGACTTCTATGTTTTCTTCTAGATGTTTTATAGTTTTAGCTATTATTTTAGATCTGTGATCAATTTTATTTTTTAACAACTTTTTAGAGGAATAATTTACTTACCATAATATCCACTCGTTATAGGTGCTTATTTCAATAAATTTTAGTAAAAATACAAGGTTGTGAACTCATCATCACAATACAGTATTAGAACATTTTATCACAGAAACCCCCAGTCCCAGGCTTTCAGTCTCCACTGATTTGCCTTTTCTGGAAATGTAATATAAATGGAATTATTTAATATATACTTTTTTATGTCTGGCTTCTTTCACAGAATAATATTTTTGAGGCTCATCCATGTTATAGCATGTTTCAGTCACTCATTCCTTTCCATTCCTGACTATGTTTCTGTTGTATGGATATACCAGATTTGTTTTTATAAGTTGGTGGACACTTGGATTTTTTTAGTTTGGGATTATTATGAAAGATATGAACAGTCACATGCAAGTATTTAAATATACATATGTTTTCATTTTTCTTAGGTCTATAATCCATTTTGAGGTGTTTTTTGGACATATGGTATGAAGTAAGTGTCATAGGTTTTTTTTAACAAATCAATTTTATTGGTACATATTAATAAAGCATAAATCCATTCAAAGTATCCAATCAATGGTATTCGGTGTAATCACATATTTGTGCATTCATCACTTCAATCATTATTAGAGCACTTTCATTATTCCAAAGATAATAAT
>PVKH010037343.1:0-11477 GCA_004027955.1 Chaetophractus vellerosus | reverse complement strand
GGGGATCATGTGGTGATGGTGAGAAATTCTGATTAAAGAAAACGGGGCAGATTTGTCATTACTAAACTGGAGATGCTAAAGACATTGACAGGCAGGAAGACATCCTGGCACATGCTCCACAGCTATGCTCTTGAGAGTTTGCAAAGAACATAGAAACACCTGCCCCATCCAGTTACTTGTGGTAGAACACTCTGACTGGTCTTTCTGCTGTCAGCTAAGCAGTAGCTTACCCAAGGAAAGGAAAATATAAATCACTGTATCCAAGTGTGTCTGAATTTTTTTCTGCTCCCTTCTCTTTTCCTCATCTTCTATACATTCTGTTTTTGCCTTTATTAGATTAAATCAAACAATTAGTGGCTTTTCCTTGCATATAATAAATGATGTACTACCTATATGTCTATGACAGCAATTTGAAGGACTGCAAATTACAAGCAGCAAAATATGTTGGATAGCATTGTCCATGAAAATACTAGGGGAAAATATAGCAAAGATCAGGTCATTCTAATGAAAACAATGCAGTTACCAGTTATTGATTATCTACTAGGTACTAGAAATATGTTAGGTGTATTACATATTTCATACTCATTACAGCCCTATACGCTGTTTCACATTAGATAGCTAAAGCCCAGAGAAACTGCTGCCAAGCTCACAAAATGATGTCAGAGCTAGAAAGCGTATGTAGGTATCTATGGCTCCAAAGCTCATGCTTTTTTGCTAGAATAGGCTGGGTTCAACTGCACTGATCAAATAACAACACAACAAAACTTTTAGTTATGTAGATTATACAATATCTCTCTCAACCCTAAGAATTATATTTTATGATACTACATTTGTTAAGTAAGTTTGAAGCACTGCACATATTAATGTGCTGGTCTTAATTAAGGAAAACAAGTGTCAGTCTAATTCCTTTCAGTCTATTTGGGTTTCTATTTGGGTTTGCATTTTCTGTTTTAACCAGAAGGTGGCTGTGTTGTTTTTCTACAAGAATAAAGGTGCTTTGTTTTCTGAACCTTTTCCTTTTCTTGATGAGGTAGTATTTCCGGCCCTTTGGTAAAAATTGCACTGCATTTTCTCATTATCATTGTTGATACCCTTCTACTAATTTTTCCAGGATTCTTTTCTCTTTGCTTATCACTGAAATACATGCAAACACCATAAAATATAATGTCAGGATTGAAGGTCTCATGATTTCTCCAAACATGTGAATGATACCCTTTCAGGGATATACCTGGCCTGGAAAAAAGTTAATTTGTAAATGTTAAAATAGTCTGAGAATAGGAAATATTTCTGGTTAGAAAAGAAACTTTTTAGTAGCTAACTCAACCTGTTTGGCAGATGCAGCTTTCACTATTTTTATTTATTTTCTAGTTCTAGAAACGAACTGACAAGTATTTTTCATTTCACAGGTTTTCTCATCAGATATTGACCAAGGGTGAATTGTGATACTATTCTATATTTTATTTTTAAATACAAAATGTATTTTATTTTATTTTTTTGTATTCTTTATTTATTTTTATTTTATTTTTAAACACCAATGTTTTTATGATCATCAATCAAAAAATATGAACCTTAAAAAGCGTAGAAAATAAGTTACCAAAAACTTCAAAATTTTAATCAGGTTGTCTTTGGTCTGATGGGTATGAATTCTGTACATACTAAAAAATATTAGCATTTTTATTACTAATATTAGCAGACATTCCCTTATATGATTATCTGTAAGACTGCTTCACAATAATATTTTTAAAAAGCTGAATCTGAGGATGGAGAATATCATTTAAATACATACTTGCTATTAAAAGGTGATTTAAATTGTGTTTATAATTCTCAAACCATTTAGGCTAGACATGAAATGCATTAGGTAATATGGTTTTCTTACAAAATTGCCTCTTAAAAAGCATTCTTTTTAAGCCAGGTGGGACTTTAGTATGAGATATTGTGACTAGAGATACTGTCCTCAGAAACTTGAAATCTAATTGTGAAATAAATAAGCATGTGGAAAATTAAAAAGTAAAGCAATACACAGTTTAATTAAAGTCAAAGGCAATAATATATTCAACTTCCAGAAACATTCATTGACCTTTTATTCTTCTGAGTTTCAGACTTTTGGAAAGAGAACTATAATTGAGCAATTGTATTAAAATACAATTCATTGTTTTTACCAGGCATTTTATTGAGGAGGAGTGTGGAGCCAAGCATAGCACCAGTAATGCAGAAAGACAGACCTCACCCTTCCCCACTGTCAATCACCCTCCACCCCCGGCTTATAGTAAATAAAACTATGAAGAAATACAACGGGAGTGTTCAAATTGTTACCAGAGTATATTATAGGAGCTGCGGATTGATGTAATGTTATAAAGCGATGTGTGATCACAAAGGATTTGCACAGCTGTGTGTCCAAACTGATTTAGTTAGGGCCATCTCTATAATTCAACTACATTTAGAAGCCTTGATTATGCATTCTAACCTCATTTTCTACAGGTGATAGTGCTTTCTACTCTTAGAGAAAAGAGAGGCTATTAAATAGGGCTGCTCTCAGCTTCTATTTACACTCATTTACACTCTGTTTACAAATTAATATTTATCTTTTCTTTCCTCCCATTTCATTGGAAAAGAGGTTCCTCATTTTTAAAGGTAATCTACCAAACTGTTCCCTCCATTCCATTCTGAATCTTTCTCATTATCTTTCTCAAGACCTCCTGTTAGATTTTAGTTAACCCCTAGGGCCTTCCCCCTCAGGAATGTAAGACTCCTGATAATTCTGCTACCTTCCACCCCGCCCTGAGGCCGCTAGAAACTTCCTCCCTAGGCACTTTCCAGGTAAACTGGGTGTGCCCCCCACTTGGGGCTTCTCTTATCAGATGTGACCTCATGGGCACTTCCCCATACCCCTGGTGATGCTTATAAATCCTGTAACTGCCTTGGGTGGGGGTCTGTGGCATTGCCCACGATCGGGAAGCCTGGACCCTAGCTTAAGTCAGTAATAAAGCTCCCTTTTTGCTATTACATTGTCGATGTGGTCTCATCCATGCGTCTGGGGATCTGAAATCGGGCACAACACTCCTTCAATCATTTTTTTTCTTGTTTTGTAGAATATATTGATCACTTGTTCTCTCTTCCATTTCTTTACCATTTAAAGAGTTCAAAATCCACCCCCCTCTGTGGAAAACTCCCCCTCTCCCCTCATGCCTTCCAAATATCCAACTCTAGCTCTGATTTCCCTCCTAATCTACAGCTCATAGGAGACATCTCCCTTGTGCTAAACGGCAGGCATCATAAACTCAATTTCTCATCAACGAAATCCCTCTCTACCTGCCTCAAGCCTACCTCCTTTGTTTTCTCCATTTTGATTAATGGTAGAGCACAGCTGACCCCCAGGCTGCCTTTTGCCTTTGCAGAATCCATCAAGAATCTATCAATAATCCCTGTCTCAACAATGGACCATAAACCAGCAAGGAATATTGCATATAATAGCTATTGTCAAGGAAAAACTGCACCGGACAAAGTTACACAGGCAAGGATGACTTTATTCAGAGGTTTCTATAGTAGAAGAGAGGGAATAGAACTCAACTCTGCTGAAACAAAGGACAGCAAGCATTTTAAGGACCAGGAGTGGGTTGAGGAGAAAAAACACTAGAAGGTAGTAAAGGGGATTGATCACTGAGGTGATTGAGGGATTTACTGATGTTGAGATTAGGATCACTTGGTTCCCCAACATTTTTCTTTATTGTCATTAGCAACCTGGAGTCTGTAAGAGCTGGGAGAGAGGTTGGAAGAAATGAGGAACTTCCCAGTTTGGAGCCTCTCAGCCATCTGGGCAGCCTAGGTGAGAGGGAGAGGAGAGCAGGAAGTCTGGGGCAAGTTTGATAGTTAGGGATTGAAGTTTTTTTCCCTTTTTTTTTGTTCTCCTGCAGTCTGAGTTGTTTTTCTCTGCAGTCCCACAGATGCAAAATTAGTTTTAAAATAGTCTGTACAGATGTTACAGTAAGTGAATATATCTCAATACAACCGCTTAAAAAAAGTAAAAAACTGCAGTAATATACTTCCATTCTACAACATTTCCCCCCAACAGAAAACATCAAACAAACAAAGTCTGGATAGTGGGGGATGGGGACAGTGGATAAAGTTGTGAGAAGAGTAAGAATGGCAGCTTGGTCAGGAGAAAGAAAGTCTTGGCCACTATAATTTCAGGGAAAGGATAACATGTAAACATAGATTTAAATTTCATCAATAAATATATGTATTGGGTTTTACTACGTGAAACAGAATAAACACAATGCCATGTCTAGATCCAGACTACCTTCTAATTCCTCCTTTATCTATAAGTATTGTCAAGAAAAAAATGAATTAAGGAAAAATCAAGAATGATAGCTTATAATACTGAATATCTTGGCTTAATTTTCATTATCAAACATTATTTCTTTCATTAATGTATCATAATTAATGAATCACTTGCCAACATAAACTGGAAATGGAAATACTTATTCTTTTAGGTTCTTACTTTCCAGTTCTACAAAACCCAGCTAGAAGTCTAGAGTTAGTCTCGGGAAATATTTGAAACAAGTTTGCTGGGTTTGAATATTTTTGGTACTTATATCAGGTATTAGGAAATGCAGATTCTTTAACTTGGTCTCATTCTGCCCTAAAGTCTCCCTAAGTGTGCTTTACACTGTATATGATTGGGGTTGTTTGGTATTTTGTTTTGGATTTAGTGATTCAATAATATAGAAGCCCTTCTTAAAGTTTGGTTTTGAGTTTACCTATTATTTTTCAGTTAAATAGCACATCTGTCAATAGATTTGTGTTTTTCATCAAAAGAGTCTAAGCAATTAGTTGTTAAAAATCATGAGCCAACTAAGCCACAGTATTCTCAACAGATATAGATCCTGTTTTGACTCTTTTAACTTCTGATATAAGAAAATAATTCTGAAACGACTGTGGTGAACAGCACAGGCTGAGATAACAGACTCAGATTATTAAAGATAATTACCTACAGGAAATGGCTTGAATGAGGGCCAATAAGAGATCTGGGAGTAAGCATATTAAGGCCACCATAATAGAAGACATGAAACGAGACAAAAGAATCAAGGGATGGAAATGTAACGCATAGAAAGAAAATCATACAGAAGATTAAGAAAATTACATTGGTATTGTGTTTTTTTCTGGCTAAATGAATGACCTTCACTGGCAATGGTTCATGAATCCAGTATTTGTAAGAGAACACAGATGCATACAATGGCTGATGGTATATAGGTTAACTCCTTTTTGTTTTTCTCACTTTCCTTATTCTTTTCTGCTCTTGGCTTAGATAATTAAATAAACATAACCAATTAACATCCATTAATGTCACTATCTCCACCTCCTTTTGTTTAATCCCATGAAAACCCTAAACTCTTTAGATTTGGGGAGCAGTTGGAGACTTTTCCTCCTGTCTCCTTACTTGGTCACCCTGGAATAAAACTCTTCTCAAAATCCTGATGTGACTGCATTGACTTCTGTGCTCATTGGGCAGCAAACCCTTGCTTGGTAACAATTTGGTGACTCTGGTGGAACTGAAAGGTCCCCAGTATCTTTCTTGCCTGTGGTTCTGGGGCCCTGACAGGACAAGCTTTTCCAGTCACCGATCCTGCATGTCCACCTAAACCTGTTTGTCTAGACACTTGACAACTGCAGCTTTCTCCCATCCCTGTCAGCATTGCAGACCCATCAGTGTGATTTTATTTTAAGACAAGAAACAAGTTCCAGGTTCTGGACATCTAATCAGTGAATTAAGGGGGAAGATGGAGTTGAAATCAGGAAGGTTGCCTAAGGTTTGAGTCCCTGACTGGGTTTAAATGTCCCCAAGTCCCTCATTCCTCCAAGACCTCCTCTGCCCCCTACCTCCATATCTGACCTGGTTATTGGATTATTTGAATTTCTGTAAAGTACTGGTATTGTGTTTGTTTGTAATATTACTTGTTAGTATTGTAAAATTAATTGCTGTTTCAGATGATCATGGGAAATGTTAATAGTATACCAGATCGCAGCCCCTTAGGATGTTGAATAATTGGTCAGTGTTCAGCTATAAACCCATGAAACAAAAGAAAAGATTTTCTTTTGTAATTTAGTCTGTCCACAATATAAATTAGAGTCAGGAAAAAAGTGGCTAGAGAATGGATCTGTTAATTATAACATCTGTATTAGTCAGCCAAAGGGATGCTGATGCAAAGTACCAGAAATATGTTGGCTTTTATAAAGGGTATTTATTTGGGGTAAGAGCTTACAGTTACAAGGTCCTAAAGAGTCCAACTCAAGGTTGCTTTCTCACCAAAGTCAGTGGCCACATGTTGAAGCAACATGGTCTCTGATCTCTGTGAAGGTTCAGCCTTCCCCTCTGGGCTTCTTCTCTCTCAGTTGCAGGCTGCCATAGGGCTTGTCTCTCAGGGCTTCCTCTCTTTCCTGGCATAGGGCTCATTTCTTTCCCAGCCTTCTATATTGTCTCTTCCCAAGGTCAGCTGCAAACTATCAGGTGAATGGCTCACCTCTTCCTGGGGCCCGAGGATCAAAAATGACAATGCTTGTTCTCTTCCCATGTGTCTTCTTGAGTAAGTGTCCATTTATATAGGCCCACCAAAACAGAGGGGACTCAAGCTGAGTCATGCCTTACGGATGTGTTCAAATCAAAGCCCTAATCCTAAGAGGTAATTTAATCAAAGACATATCAACTGAATCTAATGCAAGCAAAAGGGATCACACCCAGAGTAATATATTAGTTTACAAACAATCTTTCTATTTTTGGGATTCACAAACATAATCTCAAATTGTCACACCATCCTACAGATAGACCTGCTCTCTAAGAGGGAAGAAAAATGAGATGAAATACCTTATGTATAATCTTTCTTCGCCCTCTATCAGAATAAGAATCTACGAGAAACGTGTAAAATCATGCCAGTAAAATGTAAGGTCCTTCCAGACTCTAATCTGGAGGGCCCCTTTGATATGCCTCTGTTGCCTCCATCAGCCCCACCTGCATGTGCTACTGGCAATATATTAGAAGAGGAGCCTCAACCAGCCCCAATTTACCCTCCTGTGCCCAGCATACAGAAAGAAACAGCCCCTGTGCCTAATGCACAGGAGAAACCAGCTCCTGTCCCCACTATACAGAAAGGAACAGTGTCTCCAGCCCCCTCCATCAGGGTCCTCAATTTGACCGGAAAATTACCATCGCGACTGCAGAGCCTCTGGCTAGTCTATTCCCCCTTAGACAAGTCCCTGTAGAACTAGATGACGAGAGAAACCCTCATGGATTTGTGTATGTATACTCACTGTTTTCAATGTCATATCTCTTTCATTGGGAAAACAACAATCCTACCTATAGGGATGAGAGCATAAGAAAATGGAGAATTTGTTTGTTTCAGTCTTACCTACACATAATCCAATTTGGGCTATTTGCAAGCCCTGCTTAATATTCCATTCACAAGAGAGGAGAGAGGGATGGTATTAGGAAAGACAGAGCAAGAAGCTGATAGATTGCACATGCACTACGCAAATAATCCTGCATATTCAGAGTCCAATCAAGCTAAATCAACAGCTGACCTATACTGGGGCCCCAAAGATCTTGGTGACCAGAGCAAGCTAGACCATTATAAAGAACATAATAATAGGACTGCAGAAAGAAGTGCCAAAGCCTAGAAACCTAAAAAAGGGTGCAGGAAATACATACAGCAAGATTCAATGTAAAGCCCTTCAGCTTTTCTTGAAAGAATTTTTGAAGCATATAGACAGTTCACAGACATAGGCCCAGAACAATTGGATAAAGCAAGTTTAATAAACATGACTTTTATCATCCAGAGTACACTGGACATCAGAAAAAATTACAAAAATTGGATGGGACCAAAAGCTGTCTACCTTACAACTTGTTAAGAGTGCTTTTAAGTTCTACCACAACCGAGACCAGGTTAAAGAAGATAAATACCTGAAACGGCAAGCTGCCTTAATCAGAATAATTCTTGAACAAAGCAACTGCAGATCAGGAGTTGAGAAGGTAAGACCCCGAGGCCACCAATGACCACCTAGAAACCTAACCAGTCCAAGAACTCTAGGTTTTAGTCAATGTGCTTATTGCAAAGATGGAGGGCACTGGAAAAGGGATTGTCTCCCGGGTTTCCCCGGACTGGTTTCTGCGCAGGAGGCTAGAGACCCAGACTCCAGTTGCCCCTAAGGGATGCTGTGGACAGTGATCTAGAGTGAAAGGGCCCCAGGGCTCTTTGACAGGACTTATATCCCCTCCCAACCTCCCACAGGATGCCTCGGGTAACTATGCAGATGGGAAAACAATTGACTTTCTCATTGATACCATAGCAATTTATTCAGCACTAAATAAAAAGCTAAGTTCAATTTCAGCTGAAATTGAATTGTTAGAATGTTTCAAAAAAACAAAAACTTAAAACGTAGTTTTCTGTATGTGCCTGAATATCCAGCGCCTCTGTTAGGATGAGATTTAACTAGCCAAATTAAATGCACAAATCACTTTTTCTCCAAAACATTTAACCATAGAAGTACCTTCAGAGCAAGCTTTTGTCCTATGAGTTGCTCTGCTGTTTGCAGAAGTCACTAAATAAACTCCCAACAGAGGAAAACAGAGGAAATCCTGTTGTCTGTAAATCCAGATTCCTGGGAAAATGGAAAGCCAAGATGAGCAAAAATGACAGAACCGGTCCAGGTAAAGCTCCGACAACCAGATACAATTTGTCATGTTAAACAATATCCACTCAAATTAGAATCAATGGAAGGAATTGAACTGTTACTTAAGACATTCTTTAAAAATACCAATAAGGGGCCGGCTTGATAGCCCAGTGGATAGGGCGCCAGCATACCACATGGGAGGCCCCGGGTTCGGTTCCTGGGGACCTCTCCTAGCGGGCAGACCGCCTTGAGAATGGCAAGCCGCCATGGGTGGGCCAGAGCCGCCGTGGGCAGGGCAAAAAGCTGCCACGGACAGGGCAAAAAAGCCGCCACGGACAGGGCAGGTCGCCTGCGAAATGGAGTGCAGCCAGAGACCCGCGAACTGAAAGCTGGCCGTGAATGGAAGCAGAAGCCGCCCACAAGCGGGGAAAGCCGCGCCTGCGCAGTGACCAGTCTTGGCGCGTCACTGCAGCGGGGGGGAAGGGGAGATATGTAATAAAATAAATAAATCTTAAAAAAAAATACCAATAAATACAGCCTTGTCAGTCTCCATTTAATACTCCAATATTGCCAGTAGGGAAGCCAGGCACTCTGAATGAAAATAGGTTGGTACAAGATCTCTGAGCCTGTTGTGTCAGGAATCTGAGGCTCAGCTGCCTGCTCCAGTATCTTGCTGCCTCTGCTATGGTCCACACCAGGCAAATGGTACCTCATGCCCTGTTTCTCTGAGACCCCTTAACTCTGTTCTGAATTCTAGTTTCCTGGGAATGAATCTCTAGGAGAACCTGTGTCACAATCAGACCTCTCAAAACAAGGGAGTCTGAGAAATGCAGATTTAGATTTCCAATGTGTCTGTTAAAAAAGGGCACATTAGAAGGTGGTTGGAATCCTATTCTAATTCATTAGATTGAGTGATTCATTGCAGTATCTGCCAAAGTGGTTTTGTAGTTTAGGTATTTAGGCATAATTAGGCACTCTATCTTTCAAAATGCTTTTGACTTATTAATTAATTTGATCATTACCATAACCTTCTAAAAGTTAGAAGGCAGGTAGCAGAAGTCCTTTTTTAAAATTGTTTTTATAGACAGAGAACAATCTAACTGAGATTATGTGTGTTGCCAGAAGAGTGAAAAGGTTAGTACCTAAAATAGGTGTGATATCTATTTTGTTTTACATTATTTTAAATGGCAAAAGAGAAACTCAGTGTTTATGTATCTTGGCAGAGTGACAAAGTCAGGTCCTACATTTCAGTCTCTTTCCCTGCATCCCATAACCTTATGAAAGAAAGGCTTAAAAAATAACTGACAGTGCTCGCTTGGGTAGCACATATGCTAAAATTGGAATGATACAGAGAAGATTAGCATGGCCCCTGCACAACAAATTTGTGAAGCATTCCATATTTTTAATGAAGATTAAGGACGTCTGAAAAGTTCCATAAACAGGATATGCAACTCCAAAATAGTACCTTCAACTAGGCCTGTTTATTTAAATACACACACACAACTACTGTAGGTAATGAGAATTTCTTGCCTCTGTGTGTAACAAACACTTCTTGGCTTTTTACTTTTGACGGTTTTTTGTTTCACCTAATTTGGCCACTTTTGTTTTGAGTGTTGTGCCTCCAATACCCATCCTTGCTATGATTTATGGGCAATACCTGTGGAAACTGACCAAAGTCAAGCAGGATTCCCTGGCACAAGCCACTCAGCCGAGAAATATATTGGAAATGTAAGAACCATTTGAACTTTTGGGAAAGAAATGACTGAAATAGAGAAATACACTAGCAAAGTGGATTATGTAAAACATTAAGCAAGAAAAGTGGTGTATGCTCAGGTTGGCTTCCTTGGAGCAGTCTGAGCTCTTTCTATTAAAGCTGATGAAAGATTAGGTGCTGGAGGATGCCTCTGGGAACTCCTTGAGAGAAAGCCTACACTTGCTTTTAATGAGGGGATCATTTGCATAAGCAAACCTTCCAGGGCACTTTGGAGTTTCAGAACGACCATTTTGCCTACCCCATTCTTCCCGACGTGCCCATTTTCCCATCTTTCTATCCCATCAGGCTCTGTCACAGCACTGGTTGGCCCAAGTGGCGCTGGCAAATCAACAGTGGTTTTACTCCTACTGAGGTTGTATGACCCCATTTCTGGAAATGTTAGTCTGGATGGTTGGACACTTGTCAGCTAAATCCAGTCTGACTGACATCCAAGTTTGGGACAGTTTGTCAAGAACCAATTTTGTTTTCTTACTCAATTGCTGAGAACATAGCTTATGGTACAGACAACCCTGCCCTAGTGACTGCAGAACAGGTAGAGAAAGTGGCTGATGTAGTAAAGGCAGCTGCTTTCGTTAAAAATTTCCCCCAAGGATTCAACCCCGTGGTTGGAGAAAAGGGTGTCCTCCTTTCAGGTGGACAGAAACAGTGGATTGCAGTTGCCTATACTCTGCCTAGGAATCCCCAAATTCTTCTCCTAGATAAACCAACCAGTACACTGGATGTTGAAAATGAGTACCTTGTACAAGAAGCTCTAGATTGCCTAAAGGAAGGAAGAATGGTGCTAATTACTGCCCATTGTCTGTCCACTACTAATGCTAATATGGTTCCTGTTCTTAAGCAAGGAAAAGTTACTGAGTATGTGGGAGCGAACATGGCTCAAGCAATTGGGTACCTGCCTTCCATATGGGAGGTCCTGGGTTTAGTTCTTGGTGCCTCCTAAAGAAGATGAGCCATTCGGGGGGATAAAAATAAATAAGTAAATATTTTTAAAAAATTACTGAGTGTGGGAAATACAAGGAATTGCTTTCAAAACCAGATGGGA
>PVKH010037342.1:0-11896 GCA_004027955.1 Chaetophractus vellerosus | reverse complement strand
TATCAACAGTATTCTTCAAGTGCAATTAGAATTCAGTGATGCAATAAATTAGAGACATTTAAAAATCCATGTCATGATACTCCATATATGCAGGAGATAGATTGACATAGCTTCTCTGCAGCCATCACAAAGTGAAACATTTTCTACTATTTACTTCAAAGTTTTAAAAGAAGAAAACACCTATTTCTCAGGAGAAAATGCTAAGAACCATTTTTTTTGTTGTTGTTACATATCCTCCCCCCCCTTTCTGCTTGTTCTTGCTGTGTTCATTTTTGCATTCTTCTGTGTCTGCTTTGTCTCCCCCCGTTGCGGCGATGCGCCAAGTCAGCTCACTGCGCAGGCGGCTTGACCCGCTCGCAGGTGGCTCTGCTCTGTTGTGGGCAGCTCTGCTCTGTTCACGGGCGACTTTTCCTTCCCGTGGCGGCTTTGTCCTGCCCATGGCGGCTTTTTGCCCTGCCCACAGCAGCTCTTCCCCACCCACAGCGGCTTGCTCTCTCAAGGCAGTCTGCCCGCTTGGAGAGGCCCCGGGAACTGAACCCGGGGCCTCCCATGTGGTGAATCGGCACCCTATCCACTGGGCTACAGCCGGCCTCCCCTAAGGACCATTAAATTTCCAAAGAGAGCATATTAAGGTTATAAGCAATGACATATAAGTGAACACTAGCTGGAAAAAATCTTAAGGAACAGAAGCCTCAGAGTCTAATTTCCAGTGATAACAAATTAAAATATCAAAATATCCAAGTTTCAACAAACAATTACAAACCGTGCAAAGAAAGAGGATACAATGGCCCAGGGAAAGAAAAACATTAAAGCATAGAAAGAACCAATGCAGAAAATCACATGGTACGTTCCAGAAAAAGGGGAAAAAAAGTCTTAAATATGCTCAAAGAGTTAAAAGAAGACATGTTCAAATAACTAAAGGAAATTAGGAAAAGTATAGATCAACACAAAGAGAATATCAATAGAGAGATGGAAATTATGAAAAGGACCTAGAGCTGAAGATCAAGTAACAGAAATTAAAACTTCCTCAAGGGGTTAAACAGCAGATTGAAGGTAGCAGAAGAAAAACTCAATACATCTGAAGATAAAAAAATTGAAATATCCGGTCTGAGTAGAAAGAGAAAAGAAAAATGAAAATTGAAGAGAGCCTGAGGAACTTGTGGAACACAATCAAATGAATCAATATATGCATTTTGGGAGTCTTGGAACGAGAAGGAAGAGAAAGGAGCAGAGAGAGTATTTAAAGATGTAATGGCTGAAAATATCCACAATTTAATGAAAAACATAAATGTACACATACAAGATGCTCAAAGAAATCCAAGCAGAATAAATGCAAACAGCCCCCACACTGTGCCATGTTATAATTAAACTTTCAAAAGCCAAAGATAAAGAATTCTGAAAACCACGAGAGAAGTAATGTGCCATATACAATGGACTCTCAACAAGTTTAAGTGCTGATTTCTCATTGGAACCCATCAAGGAAAGAAGGCAGTAGAAAGATATATTTAAAGTGCTGAAAGTAAAAACATTGTCAACTAAGACTCTATATCTGGAAAATTTGTCTTTCATAAATGAGGGAAGGTTAAGATATTCCCAGATAAATAAAAGCTGAGGGGTATTCTCACCACTAGACTGGCCCTACAAGAAAAGCTAAAGGGACTTCTTCAGGTTGAAAGGAAAGGTCAGTAGAAAATTGACAGATGTTATACAAAGTATAAACATCTCTGCTAAAGATAATGACATGGGTAAATATAAATAACAGCACCATTGCTTTTGTTTATTTGTAAATGTACTTATTACTTCCTACAGGATCTAAAAAGCATAAATTATAATGATAAATCAATAGTTTTGGACTTATCATGAATAAATATGTAATTTGTGACAAGAACTACATAGGGGAGGAATGTGGGATATAGAAGCACAATTTGCACTTGCTACCATAGTCTAGCTGGGCTGGGGAAGACAAGGGCACACTCAGCAGCCATCTCCCAGGCAGTGCTTACCTCCCCTCCTTTTCCCCTCTTGTTGGTTTGCTTACAGATGTTTCAATGTGATTCCATTTCACAGCTTGGGGAAGATGTTAGGTCTTTACCATGAAAAACAACCTACCCACAAATGGAATGCCCTGACCATACAGTGAACCTGAAACTGGGAACAAAAAACCCCAGTTGCTTTCCAAAGCAAGAATGCTGCACAAAACTTGCTTGATACATGCTTTTGGCTCCATGACAGAGTCTCCTCCCTCCAGGGGAAATAAATACCAGTTCTCTGACAGCAAAGGGTCCCTCATCTCAAATGCAAAGCAAGACATGCAGAGCTGCCATCCACCAACCCTGACCAGAGCAGTTGGCCTCCCCTGGAGACTGAGCACAATGGGAATTCTTCCCCTGCTCTTTTGATCTCTTTGTGTTGTGCAAGTAACAAAGTAGCCATTTGCTTAAATTTTGTTTTGCCTGAGCCTGTGTTCCCTCAATGAACCATGTAGACACTCCTCTATAAGTTGCTATCAATGCAAACAAATTGTTATAGATTTAGGGTGTTAAATTTATGCCCCATCATAACCACAAAGAAAATGTCAGAGAATATGCAAACTCATAGGGACAGGTTACTACGGGTGCAGGCAGGGGTTTTGGAGAGTTAACATAAATGGGGTTTGGGTTTCTGTTTGCAGTGAAAGAAGGGTTCTAGTAGTGGATGGTGGTGAGAGTACTGCAACATTGTGGGTGTGATTAAGGCCACAGATGGTGTGCTTGGAAGGGGTTGGGATGGAAAGATTTATGTAGTGCATATATTTCCACAATTAAATAAAAAAGGAAGAGACTGGGGAGATAGTGACAATTGAATGCAATGCATGATACTGAATGGGATCTGGAAATGGAAGAGAGGATGCTCAGGGGGACATTATTGGGATGTAGGAGTAAGTTGGAATTTTTAAATCAAGCTTCTTATTGGCATTGAATTATTTGAGCTTGCTGGCTGTGCTTGGTGTGGTTACATGGGTGCATATCCTTGTTTGTGGGAGGCATACGTGGAGGTATTGTGTGCTCAGGGATCATGCCTGATGTGGGAGGGAGGGGTGGAATGATGCTGCAAGGATGGCAAGGTATTGGAACTGGTAGATCTGGATGTCTGCAGGAGTGAGGGTGAGTTTGATTTTCTGTGTGGGGTTATGTTATGTTTTTGACTGTGCTGTAAGTATGAAATTATTTCAGAATAATAAATTTTTAAAAACTAAGAAAAGAACTTTCTTAGCTAATTTACCTAATTCGACTTTTAAGATAGCATTTGTTCTTTCTGCCTTTCCTGATGACTGAGGATTGTAGGGACAATGAAATTGTTGTTTGATGGGCAAGACCTTGCTAATTTCCTTGATTACCTTTTCAGTTAAATGGGTTACTCTATCAATTGAGAGAGTAGCAGGAATTTATTCAAGTGTGGAAAAAATGCTAATAGATTTTTAGCTAATGTGAAGGTGGTAGACTTAAAACAAATAAAAGTCTCTATCTATCCAGAAAATAAACATATGATGTCAAGGAAATATTCATATCCCATAGAAAGGAATGGCTGTATAAGTCTATTTGAAGATATTCAAATGGCTCTGTTAATCAAAGTATTTGACCCTGTTTCTCCTTTACAGTTTTACCAGGGTTACATATTTAACAAGTGGCACATGATTCCTATATGTACCTTGCTTATCATAAAAGCACCCCAAGAGTGATTTTTTAGAGTCAAAATGAAGGATTCTAGATTGTGGTAGGTGTATTCATGTAAGGTCTTGGCTGTGGGCCATTTTAGAGACTCAGGTGCTATTAGGTAGTCATCTTGGCACCTCCATTGCCCATCAGAGTGGAGGGCACATACGGCACTCAGCCAGTTTTGTTCTACAAATTTGGAAGCAAATTGTTCAATTGCACTCAGAGACCCTTGAAAATCCTCCTTAATCTTGTTTACATGCTCTAAAATCATGAGCTGTTGACCCAACATTGTTGTTTGTGCTGCCTTGTATCATAAAAATCAGCCAAAGCATTTCCTCTATGTTTCTCATGTCTCTCCTTGAGTGAGTGTAGCAGTTTGATATTGTTTATGAATTCCAAAAACAGATATTAGATTGTGTTTGTAAACTGGTCTGTTCCTCTAGGTACATTAGATTGTACTGGATTCAGAGGTTTCACTTTTACATGATTAAATTATGATTAAGGCTTTGGTGGGCAGGGACTCACAGAGAAAAAGACAAGGCAGATGAGTTAGTTGGAGTTTTAATGCTGAAGCTCCAGGAAATAAATAAAGAGAGAAGCAGATACGTGAGGAAATAGAGAAGGCTCCATTAGACACAGCAGAGGTCCCGAGAAGAGAGATGAGCCATTTGCCTGACAGTCCACAGCTGGCCTTGTGGAAAGAGCAGAGCAGCTGAGCCCAGAGAGAAATGAGCCCCTGGAGAGAGATGAGACTTATCCCAGCCTACATCTGATATTGGAAGAAGCTGGGGCCATGGAGCCTTAAGAGGAAGACTAAGGCTGAATGTAGGCAGCCATCTTGCTCCAAAATATGGCAACAGACTTTGGTGAGGGAAGTAACTTATGCTTTATGGCCTTGTGACTGTAAGCTTCTACCCCAAATAAATACCCTTTATAAAAGCCAACAGATTTCTGGTATTTTACATCAGCACCCCTTTGGATGACTAATACAGTGAGTTTCAATTTTAATAATGGTTACTTCTTTTGGGTATTTTAGAGTATTAAAGAGGTCATTTACTAAAAGGCCATTTTTTTATGGGAATCCATGTAGATATGATGCAACTCCTTTACATGTAAAGCATGCTAAAGGCAAGGACTATGCCAAAGACATAACTATTGTCTGTATAAATGTTTAATCTCTGAGAAACTGCCAACTTACAAGATCAAATCAAAGCTATTAATTCAGCCATTTTGGCTGACTTAACCTCAGGTAAGTAAGTGTTTATATCAAGAGATTTCTGGGAATTAGTTGTTGCATAGTTCCTGATAGTTGCCATTTTCAGTTATAAGGTAGGATCCATCTATGAAAAGGAATTGAATCAGGATTTTGTAGAGGGGTGTCTCTGAGATCCATCCCAGGGACAGAAAGTTCATGAATGAGGTACAAACATTTATGAGGCATGCCTTCCTCTAGGAGAAAGAAGGAACATGGCTGAATTGAGGGTATTACATTGATGGCTGGTTATGTGGGAAAGGGTCAGTAAAAGGATTTCATATAAGGTTACTCTGATAGCAGATAAATGTTGGGTACTTGTGTTTAGAAGCGTTTGTACTGAATGGGGGACTATGAGATGTAGGCGGGAGTCTAAAACTATCTTGGCTGAATTTTCAACCAATTTAGACCTTGGTGACAGCTCTAAGATAAGGCAGATAGGCCTTGGCAACTGGGTCATGGTTTAGATTATAATAAGTGATAGGTCTCTGCTATCTGCAAGCTTCTGAATTTGGACTCCCAGAGCATGTCCATCTCTTCCATGTACAAATAGGAAGAAATTCTTATCATAATTTGGAAGTCTCGGGGAAGGTGGCTGTGATAAACCTGTCTTAGTTGGAGAAATGCTTTTTCCCCCCATCATCAGTACAGAGGCTGAAATACTAGTTTTAGTAATCACAGAGTGAGGCAGCTATACCTGAGAAATCAGCCAACAATAGCCAGCTAACCATAAGAATCCCCTAAATTTCCTTTTTCAATTGGCCTACGGAAGTTTAAAATGGTGCTGAGCCTATCAGAAGTTAATCTTTTTTCCCTCCTGAGATAGAGCAAGACCTAAATAATGTAAAATCCTTTGACAAAATTGTAGTTTATCCTTGGATGGCTTAACTCCTTTTTGGCCAATACCTCTAGTAAATAAGGAGACTCTTCCTTACAAGCCTCCTTAGTTTCACAAACAAATTAGTAGATCATCCACATATCAGATTAAAGTAGACCCTTGTAGGAAATTTAAATCTCATTGATCCTGACTGAGAACTTGAAACAGAAGGCAGTCTCCACAAATCCTTGAGGCATGACAATTCAGATGTATTGTTGGTTTTACCCAGGTTAAAGCAAGTAGGCACTGACTTTCAGGATCAAGAGGAATAGTAAAGAATGCTAAGCATAAATTTATTATAATAAAGTCAGTGGGTTCAAGGGGACAAAAGCAAGATGGCATTTGTATAAGGAACTACTAGCAACCTCAGGATTACTATTTTATTTATAGTTTTTAAATCTTGGATAAACCAGTAACCACATCTTCCTGTGTGTGTGTGTTTTTTTTTTCCCACAGGAAGTATGGGAATGTTACATGGGCTGTTGCATGGTATAAGGAGCTTTTTTTGAATGAAACTTTCTCTTATCAGTCTTAACCCTTCTTTACTTTCTGATTTAAGGGGTTATTAAGGCAACTTTGGCGAAACTTTAGTCAAATCTATCTGGATCTTAATAGGACCAGTTCCAAGTATTTTACCTACACGAATTAAATATTTGTCTCATTAGACTCTGATACTAATTAAAGCACCTTGTGTGGGGAACTTCTGAACTAAACTAGGAGAATTGAAGTTAGTTGTTAACTGATAGTGACTCAAAGAGTCCTCTGGAATATCAAAGAATAGTCTCTCAGGCTTGCATTCTACTTTGTAATGTAGTTTGCTTAATAAATCTCTCCTTTGGAGGTTAATTCGTGCGCTCTCATCACAGAGAAGCAATGGTTGGTGTCTTGTAAGGTCCTATAGTTACATTCACTGGTTGAGACAAAGGGCTAGTCTGTGGCTTGTTTGAAATTCTTACTACACTAACAGTTTGGTCACTCTGAGGAAGAGGTGCTAGAAATGTAGTAGGATTAATAGTTGTGAGTATGGCCCCTGGATCAATTAAGAAAATCTGTTTTAACCCATTAATTTCAATTTGAGTTTCCCCTTTTTTATCTAGTTGTATCAAGTGGAAGAGACCACATTGTCCCTCAGAGCCCCTTCAGGTTTGGTGCGCTGGGAAATCTGATTGATGTTTTCTCTTTTCTTCTTTTTTCCAATGTCCCTTATGTTTTCAATACCTACATATGTCTTTATTGCAGTTATGGGCTGGATAGGACAAAAGAGCATTTGGTTACTTTATTTGCAGAGCTCTGAGTTTATGTTTAATAGAATCACATTTTAATTCTAGTGCCCTTTTGAAGTGCTTTGCTAATAATGAAGTTCAGAAAGGGGAGTTATTACTTAATCAATCTTTTCCTTCCTTATTAAATCCATGATCTCTGTTTTAATTCCATCAACATAGTATGAGGATAGAGTGGGACTTATTATCACACCTTTAAATCCAGTGTGTTGCTAGAAGGTTCCTTATAGTCTGTCCTGGTTTTCCAAGATGGTTTTACCCTTTTTCTGTTTACAAGTGTGCATAAATAAAGGTCCAATCAATTTTCATGGGGAATGTTTCAGGAATGAATTGTAATAAAGAATTTGATATCCCTCCATAAATTTGGTTCTGTTTTCTTTAGATTTAGAGAAATTTTTTTAGGGAAATATTTTTTGATAGGTATAAATTCTGCTTATGTCCAGGGTTTAAACTCCATGATAAAAGGCTTGCCAACTTTGGAAGATGTTTTGAACGTTAAAGCCATCTGTATTAAACTGCTTCTCTTCAGAAATAAGGGGAAAGATGTAGGGGGGGGGGGGAAGAGTTGGAAAGAGAAACCTGTTTCAGTGGATCTGGAGGAAGGTCTATGTAAGGGGAAGCTGGGGAGAAATAGGTTCAGTTTGGAGTTCATTTCCATTTATTCTGCTTTTGCCCTTTCCTTTTTCGAATGAATCTTTAAGTGAGACTACTGTGGAAGCAGATTGTCACTTAGCAAATTTGGCTAACCAATCAAAGAATATGCTCCATTTTTTTCTGGGAGGTCTTAGATTCTGTATTTTCTAAGGTACCTCTTAAGTGCACAATTTTTTCATATTAAAGTTCCCCAAAGTGGCCACTGCAAAAACAGATTGTCCTTCATCAGATTCTCCCATGAACAGAGAAAGTTGTAGAGAACATGTCCATAGTGTGAGCACATAAAAGAACCAGGAGTTTTAGCAGGCAGAAGTGAGGGAGATTTAGAGCAAGAAATGCCCACCCTGCTGCAGTTGTATGAAATATTAGTTATATACCACTTGCCATGGAGCCCTGAGCTTTTCAACTCAGCCAGTCAGAAACTGTTCTATCCTCAGCAGAGTCCCCTAGTAAGTGGAAGGACCAGACAGACATCTGAAACAAACCCAGAGCAGCTCTATGAGAAGAAAAGGAGGCCCTGAGAAAGACACTCCAAAAATTAGAGAGTGGTAGGGATGAAGAAAATAAAACTAAATGGGGGTATAAGACAATAGAACTGGAATCAAATGTAACTAAACCAAAGTCTCTAAAAAAAAAAGGATGTTGAACTCTATCAAAATTTGGAGCTCAGACCTAGGTAGAGCTTACCTCAGGAATGCAGTCTCTGCAGCTGAGTGGTAGAAACAAGGGATCTGCCATGGGTACCTTACCTGGTAAGTCACTGGAACCTGCAGCCCCGGAGGGGCACCTTCTATATCTTTTTGACACTTACAGACATGTCAAAAGACAAACTGGACTCATGTTTTCAGATTTCATCTTATTTGGGATACCACATTTTTGCTGCAGCAAGGAAATTGAGTCATTTGTGGAAATGGAAGCAGTTTTCAGCTTCTAAAGATAAATTATTTTTAAAGACACAGAAAAAAGGAAGTTAGCTTGAGTCCTTTTCTTTGAATGGGGACTTGTCCATCTTATAGGGGAAGGTTTAGGGTAAGAGGGCATTATTTTGTATTCTACCAACCATAAGTATTATATGTATTTGTGTTTTGTATCAAATGTAACTGATGTTTGATTGGCTATCAGTATTGGTCCCCTTGGTGGGGATTTCAATTTTCAAAACATTTCAAGAGGAAAATCAAGAGTGAGTTCAAAAAGAGGAAGTAGGGTATAGGGCATAGGCTTTTTGGATGTGAGTTTCCCCAGGGATTGCTCTATATAATTTTATTGAGTAAGGGCACCACATGTCATGAAATATGGATGGCCTCTATGACACCGAGCAAAACAGAGATTCCTCTGTCCAATGCACTCTATTAACCAATTTCTGAGACACAGGGGTTTCAAAGAGAAAAAAAGTTTGCTTGTGCATAGCAAAGGAGATCAGTGGCCTAAGGGCCCAAAATCTGCCTGCCTAAACTGCTATAATCTTGATAAGTGGATAGTATTCAGGTTTAGCAGTTTATGCTAATGAGTAATTGGGATGGGGAGGGCTCAGGTTCGTTCATTAATAAACATTAAGGGGTTGAACAGGATGGGGTTAGATAGAAAACAGGGGTGATTCAGGGGTGATTCACAAGGTTATTACAATCACAAGACCATCATTATCAGAGATCAAGGTATCTGGGGATGGGGTTTACAGAATAAGGATATTTTACAAGGTCTTTCTTATGGATTTCAAACAGATGAGGATGGATGGTTACCGTTTCAATAGAAATGTTCATATACAAGGGCAAGATCATTCTGGAATAATCATAAAAGCAGGGCTTGTTCAGAAATTACCACACATAAAGGTAAGGTCTGTCTGCAATAATCATCACAATGGCAAGTTTTAGTTGGAAACCACCAAATTCAAACGGTGAGGTTGGTCTAGCCAGTTTCAGTAATTCCAGATATTAACCTTTGACTATTTTATAACATATTGGAAGCTAAAAGGTATCCATATAATGATTAATTAATCATAATTATTCTGTAACTTTTAACCCTCTGTTATATCTAAAGCCTGTTAAAGGGAAAGAAACAGATTTTCTCCAAGAGTCTCCAGAAGAAAGCTCAGCTGTGCTGACACTTTGGTTTTAGCCCAGTGAAAACCATTTAGGACTTCTCCAGAAATGTATGATGATAAACCTGTATTGTTATAAGTCGCTAAGTTTGTGATAATTAATTATAGTAGCAAAACACAATTAATATAGGGATCTATAATAAAATCCACAGCTAATACCATAATTAAGGATGAAGACAATACTTTTCTTCGAAGATCAAGTACAAGACAAGGGTAACCTTTGTGAGGGAGGTTAGTATAAGGAACGTAGGAAGAGGAAGGAATATATCCTGCCACACCTGGGACCTGGCACAGACCATGACCCTGAGACCTCACCTGTAAACCCCCTGAGGGAAGGCCACTACTAAGAACAACGCTGGAAAGACCCCACTGATATCCTGGCCACCTGGCCATGAGGTCCCATTTGAACTCCAGGGCTTAAAAGGAAGCCCTTGATATCTCCAAACAGAAAGGCTTCCTTGTTGTTCCCCTGAGGATTGAAAGGCAACCAATGAGAATAGCAAACAGCTGGGACCCCTCACACCTTAGAAAATGGGAGAAAGAAGAATGGCTTTAATAAAGGTAACCTCCCACCCCTGGCACACCTCTCTGCCTGGGGGATGCCTGCATCTACATCTCAGGTATGTACTTTTCTCTATTTTCTCCTTTTTCAATAAACTCTCTTTTACTGGCCTAATTAAACTGGCATGTTCTTAAATTCTTTTATGTGACATAGCCAAGAACCTAGAAGACCCAGAATATTCTGATAACATCTGTACTGGAAATTTTAGCCTGTGATAAAAGGAAAGAGAAAAAAATGGCATCTATATTAGATGCTAAAAGGAAAACTGTTCATAGTTGTCCACGAAAAAAAAGCTGATGAAATCTAGATACAAAAAAGCTACTTGAACTAATCAGTGAATCTAGAGAGTTTATAGGTGATAAAATAAATATTTTTTAAAAATCAATATTTATTTCTATATGTTGCCAGATTTCCTCTAGGTTCTTGGCTATGTTACATAAAAGAATTTAAGAACATACCAGTTTAGTTAGGCCAGTAGTTTATTAAGGAATCGAGAGAAGAGAATAGGAATGGGAGAGAATAACATTATGGGTCCCAGGTCTACTTATGGGCTGGTCCAGGCAGAGAAAGAGAAAAACAGACAATTTATCTGCTGCACTTGCTTTTTTTAACCATTAAGTATTCCTACCACTTGCTAATCAATGTTCAGGGGAGGGTTCCCAGTTGTTTGCTGTTTTGATTGATTGATTACCCCACTCATTAATTGCCCCAGGAGGGCCCAATGATAAGGCCCTTTGAGAATATCCAGGGCTTTTCCTTAATCCTGGATGATAAAGGAAAGTTCTTGTGGGTTCTTCCAGCCACTTTGGGGTGGTGGTCTTTCTCTCAGAGGATTTCCAGGTGGAATTCCATGGCCTTGTGTTTCACAGCCATGTTTTTCTCCCAGGTCCCAGATATGTCTTTTCATTCCCTAAACTAGTCTGCCTTAACTATGTTAGCAAAGAAGAGTCTGATATATTTTTTTAAATTCCATTTAAAATAACTTCAAAATTATGAAATGTTTATGGATAAATCTTCTAAAATTTGTGCATGACCTGCCCTTTGAAAACTGCAAAACATTGCTAAAATAAATTAAAAGAAATTTGAAGAAAAATAGATAAATTCATGGGTCAGAAATCTCAATATTGTTAACATTCAATTTTATCACTGCCAATTGATTGATGGATTCAATGCCATCCCCAAACCCCACCAGGCTTTATTTTTGTAGAAATTATCAAAGTAATTATAAAATTCATTTGGAAATCTAAAGAATCTCAAATGACCCAAACAACTATCAATTACTTAAGCTAAAGGACAAGCCTTGAAAATTAAAGGGTGATTGAATAAATGGGAAATGAAGGGAAATGAATGTCCCTGGAGGCATGTATTTACATTTCAAAGGGGGCATAAAATCAATAGCTTTTTGTTTACAATCCAAAAGATTATAAACTAGGGACCTTCCCCTTCTCTTCCTTGAGAAGATTTTTACATTAGGGAGATAA
>PVKH010037341.1:0-11473 GCA_004027955.1 Chaetophractus vellerosus | reverse complement strand
CCTGCCTTGCCCGTGGCGGCTTTTGCCTGTCCGTGGCAGCTTTTTGCCCTGCCCACGGCGGCTCCGGCCCGCCCATGGCGGCTTGCCATTCTCAAGGCGGTCTGCCCGCTAGGAGAGGTCCCCGGGAACCGAACCCAGGGCCTCCCATGTGGTTTCCCAGCGAGCTCTTTATCCACTGAGCTATCTAGCCGGGCCCTCAACTTACTGTTAATAATATTCATAGCTAATAATTATTGGGTGCTTGCCATTTGCCAATACTCTGCCAGATTTATGACATGAGTTTCATTCAATTCTTATATCAACTCTTTGAGCTCAATAATATCATTATTCCTATTTTAAAGTAGATTAAACTGAGACTTAGTTTAAATAAATTGACCCATGTTGTAGAGTTAGTTATTGGTGGAACCAGGATTCAAATTCAGGTTTGCAGGGCTCTAAACCCTAGTCCCAACCTCTGTGATAGTAGACATCATCTTCCCAAGCATGGCTTTGGCAGTTCCTATAACTGCAGGTACTTCCTTTTATAGTATTTATTATACCATATGGTAATTGCCTGTTTACATTTTCATATCCCCCATTATTATATAAACTGAGAATGTAGTTCAACATTATATCCCCAGGGCCTTGTACATAATAGGCATTCAGCAAATATTTTATTGAACAAATGTCTTCATAATTTTAATACAAGTTTAGTTCTGCTTCCTTATGACATACTTGGTATTTGGAATGCATTTGTAATCAGTAGAGTCCCAAAGTTTAGTTACAAGTGTATGTGGTTTTTAACTATTTCTCTGTCTCTCTTGATTTTAATTTGTTTGTTTGTTTTTACAAAAGTCTTGAGAGGTTCCTTCTTAACCAAAATATCATGTTATATTTAAAGACTTTTATTCCTTGGAAGAGAGGACTGAGAACATAACTCAAGAAAGTACCTCTTCCATGAAAGCTCAGTATTTGTCCCAATGGGCCCCCAAAGACTAACAAAATAAAGGCCCTGTCTGTAGGAAGCTCGGATTCTAGTGAAGGAAGCTGTATATACAGAATGTCAGCAAATAACATTAATTGTCTAATAACTGTATCTTCAGGAATATGAGTATTTTCAATATGTTTAATATTTTGAAGACAAATAGGTTAACCTTGAGAAGCCTATCATATTTTAAATGAATCCAGTTTCCTTTTAGGAAAAAAAAAAACATCAACTTCTAAATGTCCAAGTGTGGAGTTTCCCAGAAGGTTTTTAGTTCCTAATAAATGATTAACTGACTAAGCTTACTCAAGCAGAGTTGTGAAGTACATCCTGTGAACTTTGGCTCCACTTTCAGAGCCATTTTATCCTGTCCCAGGTAGCAAGAACTGGTAAGTGGAATATAGGAGAAAGCACACACTCATTTTCACAAAGGTGATAATGGCTTTAATTATCCTTGCCTGCAGCATTTGCATTTTTAGGGGCTTTTTTAGAAAGAAGGCAATGCTTAGCACTAGGTAATAAACCCCAAAGGTAGAATTAGGCATAAAGAGGGAGGTATAGGGCATAGATGGAGGAGGTGGGCAATATATATTTGGGTACAAGTGCACCTTCTATTAGGAAACTTAATTATTGGAACCAAATATTTTAGTCCCGGGTTTATTCTTTGGTTAGTAAAATCATAATTATATTGAGCAGAGGGAAGGTTAGTAAGATCATGCCTAACCGCAGTAGCTAACACACCAAGTTTATATATATGAATGTGCACACGCTCTTGTGTGTGTTTTTAACACATTATCATAGTTAATCTTCCCAAGAATCCCCAAAAATGGTATTATTATTAGCCCTGTTTAAAAGATAAGGAAACTGCGGCTCAAGTAACTGGAGTTAAGTTCAAAGTGAGAGAACTACTAAGTGGGAGAACTTAGGCGTTCATGAAAATGTCAGGTTATTTTGTGTATGTGTATGAGCTATTATTTATTTTTTAAAAATTTATTAGAGAAGTTGTAAGTTTACAGAAAAATCATGTAAAAAATACAGAGTTCCCATATCTTATCCCCCTTCACATACAGTTTTCCCTACTATTAACACTTTGCATTATTGTGGTAACTTTGTTACAGTAGATGAAACAATATTATTATAATTATACTATTAAGTATATGCCATAGTTTACAATAGGGTTCACTGTTTTTGTTGTTGACCAAAATTTTTCCATCACTCCAAATAATTAAGCATTACTTTCCATTTCCCACCCCTCCCCAGCCCCTGGGAACCTGTATTCTAGTTTCTAACTCTATGAGTTTGCTTATTCTCATTATTTCACATCACTGAGATCATACAATATTTGTCCTTTGGTGTCTGGCTTATTTCACTCAACATGTCTTCAAGGTTCATCCATCTTGTCACTTGTATCAGGATTTCATGCCTTTTAAGGCTGAATAATACTCCATTGAATGCATATACCACTTTTGTTTATCTATTCATGGGTTGATGGACACTTGGGTTGCTTGCATCTTTTGGCAGTTGTGAATAATGCCACTATGAACATCAGTGTGCAAATATCAATTTGACCCCCTGCTTTCAGTTCTGTTGGGTATATACCTAGAATTGGATTGCCAGGTCATATGCTAACTCTATACTTAACTTTCTGTGGAACGGCAAAACTGTTTTCCACAGCGGCTACACCATTTTACATTCTCACCAACAATGAACGAGTGTTCCTATTTCTCCATAGCCTCTCCAACACTTGTTATTTCCATTTTTAAATAGTAGCCATTCTAGTGGGTGTGAAATGGAATTTCATTGTGGTTTTGATTTGCATTTCCATATGGCTAATGATATTGAGCATCTTGCCATGTGTGCTTTGGCCATTGGTTTATCTTCTTTGGAGAAATGTCTATTCAAGTGTTTTGCCCATTTTTAATTGGGTTGTCTTTTTTGTTGCTAAGTTGGTCGATGGCTTTATATCTTCTAGATATTGAAACCAAGCTTTTTGTGGATCTCAGAAAAGATCATTTCCTTAGAACTATTCTATTCCTATGCATGTAAACCTACTATAGGTGGGAACTTTTGATTAAATTACTTCTTTTAAGGCCTTTGATTAGATTTCATGACCCAGGGTGGGTCTTAATCCTTCTACTGGAGTCCTTTATAAACAGAGGACTAAAAGTATCAGGCACAGAAAGAAGGCTGTAGAGACAGAGAGAAGGAATCCAGGAACTCAGAGAGAACCACAGACGGAGTAGCCGGAAGTTGAAGCAATGAGACCCGGAAGAGAAGCAGATGCCTGCATGTGCTTTGTCACGTGAGAGAGGCTCCAGGATCACCTGTGACTGGTCTCCTGATGATGCTCTGATTTGGACACTTTCACAGCCTCAGAACTGTGAGCTTTCAATCTAATAAATTCCCATTGTAAATGTTAACCCATTTCTGGTATATTGCTCTCAGCAGCTTTTAGAAAACTAAAACTCCAAATATGTGGATTCCAAATATTTTCTCCAATTGTATATGTTGTTGTTTTACTGTCATGATGAAGTCATTTGATACACAGAGGTTTTTAATTTTGATGAAGTCCCATTTATCTACTTTTCTTTTGTTGTTTGTGCTTTTGCTGGAAAACCTAAGAAACCCTTGCCTAACACAAAGAGCTGTCTGATCCTTAAAACATGGGTAGGCTTCCCTTGGTTTTCTTCAAAGAGTTTTATAGTTTGGTTTATATATTTAGGTCTTTGATCTATTTTGAGTTGATTTTTGTAAATGATGTGAGGGAGGGGTCCACCTTTATTCTTTTGCATATGGATATCCAGTTTTTACAGTGCCATTTGTTACTATTCTTTCCCCATTAATTGGACTGGATGTCGCACCCTTATCAAAAATCAATTGGCCATACATGTGAAGGTTTATTTCTGAACACTCATTTCAATTCCATTTGGTCTTTATGTCCGTCCTTGTGCCAGTATCATGCTGTTTTGATTACTGTAGCTTTGTTACAAGTTTTAAAATTGGGAAGTATGTGTCTTCCACAAATTCCTATATAATAGTCCTGGCATTTACAATTACCCATATGGGTTACCTTTGCCAAAGTTCTTTATTTCTTTATGCCGCTTTGATCCATTGTCTAGTACCCTTTCCTTTCAGTCTGAAGAACTCCCTTTAGCATTGCTTGCAGGGTAGGTCTATTGATTATGAACTCTTCAGCTTTGTTTATCTAGGAATGTCTTACTCTTCCTCATTTTTTTAAAGAAAGACTCTCTGGATATCAAGTTCTTGGTTGGTAATGGTTTTCTTTCAGCACTTTAAGTATTTCAACCCACTACCTTCTTTTTTTTTTCCATCTTTGGATGAAGTGTTTAATAAGCACATTTTATTTAAATAAATCCTTCAGTAGGAAATGGAGAATTCATTGCCTTTACTTAGAAGGTGGCTGTGTAAATAATTAGCTGTCAAATTGTATCTGTGCAACTCCCCAGCATTCCCTTATTGGAAATATCAATATCTCTCTACATTGCAGTTCCCAAAAGGACCTTTAAGTCTCAAAATTCTGTGTCTCCTTTGGCTATTTCTTTCTTGAGTTCACCCATGCTTTATTTATTTATTTATTTATTTATTAAAGGTTTATTTTTTATTTATTATATATCCCCCTCTTTCTGCTTGTTCTTGCTGTATTCATTTTTTTGCGTTCTTCTGTGTCTGCTTGTTTCCCCCCGCTGCAGCATCCCGCCGAGTCAGCTCACCGCACGGTGGCCTGCCTGCCCGCAGCAGCTTGCCCTGCCTGTGGTGGCTTGCCCTGCCCATGGTGGCTTGCCTTTTCCAGGCAGTCTGCCTGCTCGAGGAGGCCCCGGGAACCAAACCCAGGGCCTCCCATATGGTAAACCAGAGCCCTACCAATTGAGCTACAGCCGGTTCCCCACCCATGCTTTATTAATGGTTTGCTTCATATCATCATCTCCATCTTCATAAATTTTCTTTAGAATGTTTATCAGCCTCTCACTAGGATCTGTTTCCATGTCATAGGAGGGCTTTTCTTTCTCTTTACATTCTTTTTCAACTTGAGTCAGATAGTCCCACTGCATGTTTTCTGCTTTCTTTCTACATAAAGTCAGAACAGTATCAGTCTTGACCTTCTTTGAACTGCCTTTCACAGAGGTGGGTTTTAAGAGGTTGTTCACAATCATGGAGTAATTCTTCCCATTTAGATTTCTCACCAGAAGAGCAAATGACCTCTCTGTGAAATGCACCTGCACATTCTCAGTGGGAACTTGATGAACTCCAGTTAAGGTAATATAGATTTTCACAAACTTATCTGACTGATCCCATCCATAATTACTGCTTTTCACTGTATATCCCGTTGTAATGGGAGCAACCACAGCTGCTGGCTTTTCATTTCCCTTGTAATTTCTGCTGCAACTTGTTCTTGATTTCTGTCTCAGCCTTGGATTTTTAATTTGTAAGGGCGTCATGTACTCTTTTTCTAGTGGCCTTTTCCAGCAATACCTTTACCTCTTCAAGATTTTTCTGTAGCTCTTCCAAAGCTGAAGCCATAGTCAGGCTGGGTCAGGCTGAAGGCCCGAGGTGTACTGAGCACACATGCCCTGAAAGCTGTCCGCCCAGGATAGACTGGCAGTGCCAGAGCAAGTGCGTATACCCGACCCTGTGTGAAAGCCCCACTGCCTTCTTGCGTCTGTGGTTTCTGATGAAAAATAGGCATATAATCTAGATGGGACTCCCTTGTTCATAGCATGTTAATTTTTCTCTTGCAGCTTTTAGAATGCTTTCCTTGTCCTTAGCATTGGACAATTTGTCTACTATGTGTCTGGGTGTTGTTCTCTTTGAGTTTATCCTAATTGGGTGTATTTTTGCATGTATTTTCATATACTTCATTAAATTTGGAGAGTTTCTGCCATCATTTCTTTGAATATTCCTTGTGTACTTTTCTGTCTTTCTTCTCCATCTGGGACTTCTATAATGCATATACTGGTATGCCTGATGGTGTCCCACAGGTCTCAGGCTCTGTTCACTTTTTTCATTCCTTTTTCTTTCTGTTCTTCTGCCTGAATAATTTTAATTGTCTTCTCTTGGAGTTCACTGCTTCTTTCTTCTGCCCCTCCAGTGTGCTGTTGAAAAATTCTAGGTAATTTTTCGTTTCAATTTTTGTGGTCTTCAGCTCCAGTATTTATGTTTGGTTCCTTTTTTTATAATTTCTTTCTTTTAATTGAGATTCTCATATTGTTCATTCATCATTTTCCTTGTATCCTTTAGTTCTGTCTCCATGTTTTCCTTTATTTCCTTGAGCATATTGAAGATCTTTTTTTTTTTTTTTTTAAGTCTTTGTCCAGTATGTCCAAAGTCTGGTCTTCTTCATTAATGGTTTCTGAATTATCTTTTTCCTGTGGATGGGCCATCATTTCCTGATTCTTTGTCTCATTTTGTAATCTTTTGCTGTATACTGTATATTCTAATATTTTAATATGTTAACTCTGGGATTTAGTCCCTGAGCTATCTGATCCTTAAGTATATATCCAGCTAGGAATGTGGCAGAGATTTTCTTGAGTGCCAGGAGCTAACAAAAACAAACACAAAATCATTCCTGTAAAAGTGTTTGCAAATTGGATCTTCCTTGATTAGTATGCTCCTTCAGAGTTTAGTCTTCCTATCATGAAGATCAGCCCGCGGTGAAAGTAAAGTGCAGGGTCCTCTCTGTCTTTTCTCAGCCTGTGTCTTGTCCTGGTCTTGTACTTGCTCATGGCCTTTGGGATTACCCGGTTAACAAGAATCTGAAAGTACCCTTTACTCCCTATGAAAGGAAGTACTCAACTCCCACCCAAATGCTCTATATTTGTCTTAAAGCTTGTAATCCTTTGCTCCAGGTTGTTGGACTTACTTGTTTCTTAAGGTGCTGTAGCTGTCTGCAAGCTAATTCTGCCTGCAGGGCAAGTATTGGGAGGACAAGCCAGGGAAGAGTTTCCTGGTTCAGTCTTTCAGTGCCACCCAATGGATTGACACTGATGTATAGGCACCCTAGTATGCACGTATGGGTTACTTTGCTCCCTCCATATCAAGGCAGGGGACCTACAGTGAGGGTACAGGCCAGCTCCACACCATGCAGCAAGGGTGCCACAAGCTTCTATGACTCTTAAAGCTGCGTTTTCTTGATTCGGCACTTGCTCACTTATTACCACCTTTTAACTGTTTTCAGGAGTTTTGAAGTAGATGGCTTTGATGGTTTTTTTAGTCGTTTAAAGATTCTGTTGGAAAATGGCACCCTGAAGCATCTTATGCCATTATCTGTGTTGACAGGAAGCTGTCAGCTCATGTTTGCTTGAAATGATTGCTACCACTTTGCTTAACAAAACACTAAATCTATACAGAATAACTACCTGAATCTCATTTTACACATTAGCAATATACAGTCTAAGCTGGACATTAACTGAGTAAATCATGTTGCTTCCCATCTCCTTTAAATGAGAATAGATTGTTTTCATTTTGGTAAAAATAGTAATAATAATTCATTCACATAAATTTCCTAAAATGGCTAGATACAGTTTGTGCAAGTTAGTAGACATGATTGTGTTTTATTTACCAGCAGAGTAGATGATTGTTTTTTAAAATGCACAGATTTCCTCAAACTTCTGTATGGTGAGAAAACTGCCCCAAAGTGTAATTAGAAATTGCTCTAATATTTACCAAGATGGAAAGTAAACTCACTAGAGGTGCTTCACATGACAGCAGACTAATGGTTCTTAATAAATCATGACCTCCAACTGGTTACAACAACTGCTGCTTTGCAGGATGTTTCTTTTTTGACTCTTCTACATGGCCTTGGCAATAAAAATTTGTAAAGTGATATGTCTCAAAAACTGGGATGCATCCAAAATGTAATCTATTCCTATGAAGTTGATCTTGAAAACCTTGAAATTCCAGGACAAAATGATGAGTAGGGAGTAACTTTTATTGGACACTATTAGCTGAAAATTAGCTTTTTGCAGAGATGCTTAAAACCATTTCAGAATCATAAGACTAAGAAGGCAGGGATGGATCCCTTGTAATTCAGATATGCTGGAAAATTGCTTTTGTATATACTTGAATTCTTACTGAGCTAAGATTTCTTCAAAATTAGTTTTATTACAGTAATGATAGTTATCCATCCATTAATATAAACCACAATCTCAGGAAAACCTACTTAAGACTTTTGAACAGATTTACCTTCTGCTCCTTTTGCATCATAAATAAATTATTCATGGTCTCTTATGAACCTCAACATAAATTTGGAGATGCATATTTAAAAGTGAGTGCTGGTTATTATTTATTTTATGGGTCTTTGGTATTAAAATCTGTAACCACTTTAGAAAGCCTCTTTGCTTTCCAGCTTGAGATCTGGATATGTGGTAATATTCATCCCCCTGACCGAGGGGATATCATAATTAAAGATAAAATAACTGAGAAAGGTTTCATTCATAGTTTATACAGAACACAGTGCCTTGTGTCTCCCAGGAAGTCAGTAAATATTTATTTATCGAAATGAAATCCCCAGTGTTTCACTGAAATGCTCACCTGACCTTGGAAGTTAGCTTCCATTGCTTTCCCTCAACTGATATTAGACATTAGTCTGTCAAAATCCTCAGGCTTATTTCATAAACAGGCATTTTTCATTTGAATGGACAAGAAGGAGTAATCTCAAACAACAAATCCCATTAAAAATGTGTGTGTATAAGGCCATCCTAGTTCACTTTATCATTGTCAAATAATTTAATAATGTACATTATCTTCCTGGAGCTGAGTGCTGAAGGAGCAGTAGCATCACGTAGGAAGGAATAAATCACCAGACTCCAGACTCTTGTTTCTGATGTCTAGATCATTTTAGCAAGGATGACAAAAAAAGTCCGTGCAGCAGAACATAGAGATGAAAGTATAAATTATTACAGTATCCATTTAATTTTGCCCAGCAAACCAATGTGGGCAAGGAACTATTTTAAGTTAGTAAATTAAAGGGAATAGAAGTTTTAAGCTGCTTTTGTAGCTGAGTGGGCTTATAGGGGTACGTTTTTATTCCATTGAAAATGTATACAAAAATATTTTGCTTGATTTGTTAATATTTGTTAATAGAAACTGTCTATTATGTGTCAGACTCAGTGCTTGGTGCTAGGGAGGTATAGATGAATTAGACATGGACCTTGCCCTCGAGGATCTCACTGTCCAGCTAGGAAGGCAGACTAGTGGGACCGATTTTATGAGAGAACGCTGCTGGTGCTATGGAAGCTCCAGGAGGTATAGCTGACCCGTACGAAAGCATCCCAGAAGAAGAGACTATTGAGTAAGAATTAACCAGCGGTAGCAGGGATTGGGCAGCTTTCCAGAGTTAGAGAGCACTGTGAAATATAATGGGGGTGGCTAGGCCTGGGCCATTCGACTTTATGTTGGGGAGGATGGCTGTTTGTAAAAGCTTGCCTTGTGCCCCCTCGAATCTCTGAGGTTTCAGATCCTCAGTTCCAAGTTCACCAAGAAAACCATCTCCGTAAACGCATTTCGTATTTTGAGGCTAGAAGGATTTGGCCACCCAGCACCCCCCACAGCCATTTCTGAATCTACTCCCTTGTTTTTTCCTACCCCTTCTAGGATTCTTGACTAGCACAGTTTGGGAACAATGTAGCTTAACCTGGAGTGGACTAAAGTACATTCCAAATGTGAAGCCCATTTCTTTCTCTTTTTCAAACAATATATTTTTACTAGAGAAGTTGTGAACTTGCAAAACAATCATGCACATGTCTGAAATTCCCATACAACACCCCTTACCAACATACTACATTTTTGTGGAACATTTGTTATAGATTATGAGATAGTATCATCAGACTATTACCACTACATCTTTGGCATTGATACAAGAATCTTACAGTATTGCTATTAACTGTAGTCCATAGGTTACATTAATTGTATTTTCCCATGCTTCTCCACATTCTTACCACCTTGCAATAGTATACATTTGTTCTAGTTCATAGAAAGGCGTTCTCGTATTTGTACTGTTAACCACAATTCTCATCCACCTTTGAATTCACTAAGTTTTTCAGTCCCTAGATTATTCTCTAGCTTTCTTTCAATTGACATTTACATCCCTAGGCTACCGTTTTCAGCCACAATACCATTTATAGTGCAGCTGCATTAGCTCTACTCACTATAATGTTTTACTATCAACTCTATCCATTTCCACACTTTTACAGTCAAGTTAATTAAAACTTCTACATACATTAAGCATCGATACTCCTTCACAGCCCTCCTCTTATCTCCTAATAACCTATACTCTAGGTTAACTCCATGTGTTTAATTCTTCATATTTAGTTCATGTTAGTGAGACCATGCAATATTTTTCCTTTTGTGTCTGGCTTATTTCATGTAACATAATGTCTTCAGAGTTCATCCATGTTATCATATGTGTCCCAATTTCATTTCTTCTTATAGCAGCATAGTATTCCATTGTATGTATATACTGTATTTTGTTTATCCATTCGTTGGTTGATGGATACTTGGGTTGTTTCCATCTTTTTGCAATTGAGAATAATGCCAGTATGAATGTTGGTGTGCAAATGTCTGTTCACAACACAGTTTTCAGTTCTTCTGGATATATTCCTAGTAGAGGAAATGCTGGATCATATGGCACTTCTATGTTTAGCTTCCTAAGGAACTGCCAAACCGTTTTCCACTGAGGCTGCACCATTTTACATTCCCACAACAGTGAAGGGGAGTGTTCCTGTTTATCCACATCCTCTCTACCACTTATTGTTTTCTGTTTTGTTTTGTTTTTTAAATAATGACCATTCTATGTGGTGTGAGATGATAGCTCATTGTTGTTTTGATTTGCATTTCCCTAATAGCTAGTGGTTTTGAACGTTTTTTCATGTGCCTTTTGGCCATTTGTATTTCCTCTTTGGAGATATGTCTGTTTAAGTCTTTTGGCCATTTTTAAATTGGATTGCTTGCTCTTTTTTGTTGAGTTGTATGATCTCTTTATATAGAATGGAAATCAAATCCTTATCAGATATGTAGTGTCCACATATTTTCTCCCATTGAGTGGGATGCCTTTTCACTTTCTTGATGAAGTCATTTGAATCCACAAAAGTGTTTACGTTTGAGGAGGTCTCATTTATCCATGTTTTCTTTCCTTGCTTGTGCTTTCAGTGTAAAGTTTAAGAAAGCACCACCTACCACTAGGTCTTGAAGATGTTTCTCCACATTTTCTTCTAGGAGCTTTAAGATTGTAGATTTTATAGTTAAGTCTTGGATCCATTTTGAGTTAATTTTTGTATAAGGTGTGAGATAGGGGTCCTCTTTCTTCCTTTTGGCTATGGATATCCAGTTCTCCCAGCACCCTTTCTTGAACTGACTATTCTGCTCCAGCTGGGTGGGTTTGACAGCCTCGTCAAAAATCACTTGACCAAAGATATGAGGGTCAGTTTCTGAACCATCAGTTTGGTTCTGTTGATCTATGTGTCTATCTTTATGCCAGTATCACGCTGTTTTTAC